>WJFA01001083.1:0-24900 GCA_009870155.1 Pseudobourletiella spinata | reverse complement strand
CTTAAAGGCACAGTCGACTCCTACGAGAGTTCCAGCTTTTGGCCGTTACATATGTAGCTAGTATTATAAGCACAGGGCAATGACGTCATCGGTGTACAGTAAAAAATTTGTATAAGGCATGGTTAAACAAGCAAATTGTACACCATTGACGTCATCGAGACAAATGTGTGGCGATCAGCTCTACGTTTAGTTAATGTTAACAGCCTTGGTCGACATGCTTTAATTCAGCGCTAAAGCAATGAAGTATTGATTCCGATCCCTCTCCAACCCCACAAAGAAGGATTCGCGGGAGTCCCATGGCTGTCATTGTGAACGAAGTGCGGATTTTTATCATGATGCAGCACTCTAAGCGTTCGTCGGTAAAGCATAAAGCAATACCTAGCTTGTTGCAGCCTCTTTCAACACTGAATTTGCAGTGTTTCCAACTTCCATTAGATCAGTTGAGCGTGTGTCAATTGTCCACTATAGCAGTTTTGAGTGTATCAAATGTCCACTGGGTCAGTTTTTAGGTGTATGAGTTGCCTATCGCTGTTGTCCGCTGTATCAAATGGCGTGAGCCAGTTCTCCAGTGGATCACTTGTCCATGTATCAGTTGATCTGTTAAACTAGTTTTATCAGTTTCCGTTGGATCACTTGTCCTAGAACCATATATCAGCGATAGCATGGTTGTCTGAAGTGCTTTATTCCAAGTATAGAATTTGTTTTTCTTGTTTGCACAGCTAAAGTAGCCGTCACGTCTCCCGCAGCTCATGTGATTCTTTCGCACAACTACAACTAGGCAAATGTTCAAAAGGTAAATTAGGCATGACAGGTTGAAGTAAAAACTGTAGGAATGAACTATCTTTATCTGGTATATGACATTAGTAGCGTGATTTCAGTTTGTTCATTTAAAGGCATTGGATCCTGTAATTCCAGTGACGCTTTGCCGTACTATACCGCTGCCACAAAAGAGTCAGTTTGAGTTTACATACATACGTGCTTTGAAGCAGCGTACTTCAATTTATCACATAAAGGAATTACGTAATAACCAAATCGTTATATAAATAGTTCTTTAAAGCTCATTCTCAGCTCAGAGCCTGTCAGTATTCTTAGTAAGTTGCAGCCACACTGTAGTCAGTTGATACTGCTCAAAGCATCCATTCCCTTCCAAAATGCCGGAGTACGTATTGAATTACTTCAACGCCCGAGGTTTGGGTGAACCAATTCGGTTTATTTTAGCTTACGCTGGTGCAGACTGGAAAGATAACCGAATTCCATTCGCTGGTCCGGGTATTTCCAAGATTCCGGATGACATCAAGGCTCGTAAGTTGCAAAGATTTAAAGTGGTTCTAAGTGAAAAGAGTAGAGTATTGTGTTTTAAGTAGTCATCGTATTCGTTATAGTATTAATGAATAACTGGCTATCTCTATTTATGTTCGATTTTACCGACTAGGAGCCACTTTTGGTCAAGTGCCCTTGTTGGAATTTGGTGGTCAACAATTGAGCCAGTCATTTGCTATCACTCGCTACCTCGCACGGAAGTACAACCTCACCGGTAAGGATGACTTAGAATCGGCGAAAGTTGATGAGATCGGAGACGGAGTTCGGGACTTTTTCATGTGTAAGATGGGCTCCAGTTTTATAGCATGCAATAGTAATTATACAGTGTTAAATGCCTTTAATATTCTGTGTAACATGATATTGGGTCGGCCCTTTAGCCTTTTTGCCAGCCATCCACGAGACGGACGAATCCAAGAAAGAACAAGTTGTCAAGGGACTGGTCGAGACCGGCAAACAAAAATACTTGAAGAAATTCAACGAGTTGGTGGAGAAAAACGGAGGATACCTTGTGGGGAAGAGCTTGACATGGGCCGATTTAAGTGCAGTGCACTTTATTGACAACATTCAACGGGTACTCAAAGTACAATTGTTGGACGATGATCTTCCCGCTCTCAAGAAGCTTTATGATACCGTTTTCAATCTCAAAGGCATCAAAGAACATGTTGCTCAGCGTCCTGATACGCCTGTGTAATGGCTGTCATTTTCAACTTTAATTGTAAATAAATTCGGGAAACTATATGATCTGCATTATTCCAGCCATCCATCATGTTTCTGTCTACTTGAACTGATATTCAGTTCGAACATTGGCCTTCAATTTGACTGCGCGAAAAACTTGCATTTTCTCCTCACGCATTACTCATTCAAAAGACATACTTGCACTGAATTTCTTTGCTTTGAGATTATATTTAGTAGTCCATCATCTAGGCTGATGCAGATACATGTAATCATGCATACAGTCTGCTGGCAACTAAATGATTACAGGCTTTCAACATTCTCCATGTAGCAATATCAGTCTCCACCGCTCAAGGGCAGTAGGTTTCGCGGGTGTAGATGATACAAGTAAACTATATGCGACAAGGGTTAAAACAAATATGCTAGCACAAAGCATGACGTATAAACACTTCCAATTTTTTCAGGCGGCATTCGAATGATGATGATGATGAGCTTGACGTACAAAAACGCGTGGCTTTGGTAATTCAGGGACAGGATGGACCTAGAATTGTGAGTCATAATTTGGGACAGAAGAGAATAGTTGTGTCGGACTGGCGTGGACAAAGCAATCTGTAGAGCACGGGACAAAAACACTCAACTGTGAGCGCAGACCTTGAGAATTGGTGAATATAACCGTGACTTCTGCCCGTACCGCATGGAACCAAACAGCAGTAATACGGCTATAGATTATGATGATTTAAGCATGGATTTAATTTAAACATACCACACTCCTAAACAGGACCTTCAGCTGGGAAAAAACTTTGCACATACATTTTTACTAAGGATACACTGTTTGCGAGTGCGTGGGGTCCACATCTGATCAACTCCCTAATTTAACTTTCAGTTACACATCCCTGTAAACGTTAGAGACTTTCAGTCAGAACTTCTGAACTCAGCAGTTGATCACTGCTGGTTATTCCTTTCGAAAACAATCGCATCAGAATGCCGGAGTACGAGCTAACATACTTTAATGCACGAGGATTGGCTGAGCCGATCCGCCTCCTCTTAGCGTATGTGGGAGCAGACTGGAAGGACATCCGTATCCCGCACGCCGGACCCGGATCCCCAATTCCTCAAGAAATAAAAGAGAGTGAGTGAGCGTAAAGAATCTGGTTTCAAACAGTTTTTTCTAATATTTTTTACCAACTCCTGTGTGTTTCTAGAGTGCAACTTTGGACAAGTTCCCTTACTCGAGTTTAGAGGACACCGCTTGAACCAATCAGCAACAATACTCCGATTTCTCGCTCGGAAATTTAATCTGGCCGGCAAAGATGAGATCGAAGCGGCGCATGTAGAGGAAGTCGGTGACACCGTCATGGATTTTTTCACGAGTATACCAAATTATTTTTAATCTTCTAGTATTAGCGTTATTCGTTTGCAGCACTTTACGTTAATGCCACGGGATATGTATGTGTTTAGTGTTTAGACCCATTTTCGCTGTGCAGGATGAGTCTGAGAAGGCAGCGTTGATCAAGACTACAGTAGCAACAGCAACTGACAAGTATTTGAGGGTCCTCAATACAATGGCTGAGAAAAATAACGGCTATACCATTGGTGGTAGCCTTACATGGGGAGACCTTGCTGTGGTACAGGCAATCGACAGCATCCAACGGGTCTTTAAGCTAAATCTCCTGCACGACCTACCTGCACTGAAGAAACTGACTGAAACGGTGTACAACGCGAAGGGCATTAAGGAGTACCTTGCCCAGCGACCGGAGACGGAATTCTAACTAACGCGAATTGTTTTTTTCCCTTTCTTCTACTTGCAGTTGTGGATAGTATTGATTGATTGAGGTACCAATAAACCGGCAATAGGAATTTAGAAAAGTGATATCAAAGTATTAAATTGGATGTTTTAATGAACGGTTATTTAAACGAGCACCTTCCGATTCCGAACACAGCGGGGGTTGTGTTGTGTATTTATTGAAAATTGAGGTTTGGAGCGGGGTTTCGGCTGGATTATGAGGTTCGATTTGGCGTGAGGGGACGAAGAGACTGCGCGCCCTCTGGACTGAGTTTGTAGTCCTCATAGGGGGCTCTGAGGGTTGACGGCTCATGTTTAAGTCCCGTACAGTCGGCTGCTATAGGTAGAAGGTGAACCACAGACGGAAATCCCCAAGGAGGAAATACGCGACATTTCAAATTTAGGATGAAAGCGTCGGAACATTCTGTGGTCATTCATAACTGATAGCTCCAAATGACCGCACTCCAATTGTGCCATGAAATTGTTGAAGCCAACGTGAATTGTCAGTTGAAAAATTCTCATCCTTGGATCAAAAGGTCATTTGGGACCCTGAATGGATAACAGGACGTGGTACACCAAATTTAATAGCCTGGTGTCCTAATGTGGTCGCTCTCATTCACTCATTCTCAGGAAAACATTCAAGTACTTTTGCATAGTGATCACTTGATGACCGGTAAATATCTGAATGGTGTTCCTCAGTATGAGCGTTTTGAAGTCCCAAAGCTGTGGCAATCAATCGGTGAAGGCTTTGGCATCACTCTCAAAAATGCGAAGGCAGGGTAAATGGTAATCCCGAATTTTGTGACTGCAGTTGGAGTTCACCAAATTTAAAAGCGTACCGTCATAAAGCGGTTCCTATCAGTTGGTGAAGATCCAATGATAATCTTAAAGTGGTTTCCATAACGGTTAACAGATGACCCCATCAAACGGAGACACCCGAATGAGCCTACTGATTTTAACAACCTTTTAAATTTTTAAAAAAGTCTCTTAGTGTCCTTTTCGTGTTTTCCATCGATTAGTGAAGGCAAGCTGAAATTATTCCCAGTTCTTGGAAAGCTCATCCGAAGACCCCAAAGGATCTGAAAAACCTTGAAATGCTTGAATTTCACCGTTACCTAAAACGGCCACTACGGAAGTGTCTCTTGAACATCCGCTGGAATCATTTCAATCCGTTTAGAAGATATCGTGCCTACTGGCAGAATGCAGGTTTTCCGGACAAGATTAAAGCATATCAGAGTGACTTGCTCACAAACCTTAACATTTTGCGCACGGAAAAGTTTTCTTGCGTGAAAGTTCAAATAAATCGCACACATTGTGTTTTTCTGAAGTGTGTTTTGCGAGGGTAGGAATCGCTTTCTTGATTGCCAAGTTGATGAATTATCTGTAGCCAACGCGGCGGCTCACGTAGTTCATTATGTGAATCTTTTGCACCAGTGAAGAGACGCAGGCATTGGAAAAGACATATAACGTTTAGGAATAAATTTTCTTTATCTTACATTGTTTGTCATTCAATTGCAGGCATGTGACTTAAAACTGGATGTTAATTTAGAGGCTTGGGATTCGTACAAATCCTGCACGGGTTCATCCTTTTCTACCGCTAACCAATTTAATGTGATAATTTGACACATGTGCTATTTAATATGATTGCATAATCACTTTAGATACAACATCCACAGTTAAATAGCCAGTGCACGGCAGCTTACTCAGTCCAGAGCTCGTCCGTATCTTTCGTGAACAAGAGTAAACTAATTGATTACTGCAACGTTTGAGAGTATCCTCTCCCCTTCAACATGCCTGAGTACGTGTTGCACTACTTCAATGTCCGAGGTTTCGCTGAACCTATCCGGTTTATTTTAGCTTACGCTGGTGCAGACTGGAAGGATAACCGAATTCCATTCATTGGTCCGGGTATTTCTCCGATTCCGGATGACATCAAGGCTCGTAAGTTGAACATTTAATTTAATCTGACCCCTTGTATCACCTTAGCAGTGAATAACTGGTGATATCTAGATTTTATGCTCCGTTATTCCTCGTAGGAACCACGTTTGGCCAAGTGCCCATGTTGGAATTCGATGGCGAACGATTGTGTCAGTCGTTTACAATCATGCGCTACCTTGGACGCAAATTCAATCTGGCTGGTAAGGATGATTTGGAATCTGCGAAAGTTGATGAGATCGGAGACGGAGTTCGGGATCATTTAATGTGTAAGTGTGTATCAGTGTTATAACTATCACTTTTAAAGTGTTTTGAACCATGTGCAATGATAGAGGGCCTTCCTTTCAGCCTTTTTGCCAGCCTTCCACGAGACGGATGAATCCAAGAAAGAACAAGTTATCAAGGGACTCGTCGAGGCAGGAAAACAAAAATTCCTGAAGAAATTCAACGAGTTGGTTGAGAAAAACGGAGGATACCTTGTTGGGAAGAGCTTGACATGGGCTGATATCAGTGCTGTGGCTTTCATTGACAGCGTTCAGCGGATCCTCAATGTACAATTGTTGGATAGTGACCTATCCGCTCTCAGTAGGCATTTTGATACCGTGATCAATTCCACGGGCATCAAAGAATATATTGCTCAGCGCCCTGCCACGATAATGTGAATTGTAACCATTTCAGCGTAAATCCTAAATAAAGATGAGAAACCACTTTCTGCGGGTTGTTCCAGTGTGGGGTATCTGCCTTATTCAGGTGTTGGCATTCAATTTGATTGCAAGTACAAGAATTTATGAGATTACCATTCTCACTTAATAAAAGGTTCTTTACTTGGACTAAGATTCGTCTTTTGTATTGATGAAAAGTCCATCTTAAATTCAGTCCCATCACTACCGCTAATGTTGAAAACTATTTTCCGGTGGCCACTCAACGTTCTGCACACAGGTAAATGATATTTGGTGCTCAAACACAGTAAACTTAGGTATTCGATGACACAAGCATACAGAGGCACACACTAGAGAAAATTTGATAGGACGTAGTAAGATGTGATTCCTTTTGTACAGCCTAAATTTGAAAAACAATGAGCAATGAATTAAATTTGATCGTTTGCAGTGTTTTTATAATCATTTTATGTGTGCGACACACAAAGTTCAAAGTTGAACAAATCTATCATTGCAAACAGTGCAATAGAGGTACTTGAACCTGTTGAATGCAATGGTTTAACAGCTATCTGGTAGAAGCAACCGATAATACACACATAATACTTTATGCTCTATCTCCTTGCAGAGCTTACCAAGCTAAAAGTAAAAAGTATGACACTGCTCAGACTGACTTTCAACTAAGGAACTTCACGTACGTGTACAGCTAAAAGCTGGACACATTAGCCAATGCACTCAATTTTAATTACAAATTAATTTACAAATCTCTGTAAATGTGCAGAGTATAAATCACCAGTGATCAATTAAATCACAATGGGGAGTGTTCATACGTCCGCGGTGCACAGCATCAACTCCATTATCCAATGCAGAGGCTATCCGTAAACATGCTCCCTCACAAACCATTACAGGGGCAGAAACTCAGGTTCCACCCTTTTGGAGGGTCACAAAGTTTTAGGTCAATAGTTGCAAGGGTGGAGAGGACGTGCTAACTGAAAATCCCATGTTAAATTCCATAATAAATTCTCATTCAATCCGTCTCAGGTTGTTGAGTGTCGGTATTATCCTCTTGCATGGCTAGTACGGTGTACGTTTCTGCATATTCTGAAAATTTCGCCGCGTTTTGAGCCAAAAAGTTTGGTATCCAATTTTCACCCCATCAGTCAATATGTGTGCTATTGATTACTCATTCGAAATCAAAAACGGTAAAATCCTTATGGGATTCAGCATGTGATTTTTCAGTTAGCGCCTACTCCACTCCCTATTTTGCAACTTTTGTCCACAAACTTTGTGACCAAACAGAAGGGGGGACCTGAAGGGTCCAACCTGAGCGAGTTTCCTCACCTTGTGGTTTGTGGACAGGCCCTACGTTGCATATGGTATTGTGTCGTGGCTCCCGGCAGTGTCCCTTGTCAGCCACATAACAGCCCAGGTTACTCCGTTGGAAAAGCAATCCCTGAAAGATGTTAGGGTACGAGTTAAAATATTGTAATGCACGAGGGTTGACTGAACCGATACGCCTCCTATTGATGAATTACCTGTAATAGGCTATAAAGATCATATAGGTATGAGGTCTGTCTGTCGGCCTTTTTTAGGACGGTAGCTGCCACATTTTTCCTTCCCCACATTTTTACTTTTTCATGCGTCGACTTCCGCTTCCTGTTATCATGTGGGACACGGACAAGTTCGACCCCGAGGCTCTCCATGCGACAGTACATGCCAGAAGTGGACAACCATAAGACTATGCACTTGCAGTCAGTGACGTCTGAGTTAACGATTGGATGACAACCATTTCAGCGGTCACAAATGACCATGTTTGAATTCGTAATGAAATTGTTCTAACTCTGCAGCAACTCTGGAAACTACCGATCCTGTAGACTTGTGAAAAAATCCGGCTATACCAAATTCAGCAAACCGCCGGTCTCCGCTCCTCAGTTCCGTTTGTATTAAACCTCATACTGCACGAAATACAAATGGACAAAGCGAACAAGGACAATTTAAACGGAACAAACAAAAACTATTTTCAATTTTATTGACATAACTAAGCACGTATTAGTTCGCCTACACGCAGACTTTAACAAAGTCTTAGAAAGTATGCTCTACCTCCGTGCGACGGTAATCGAAGGCTATCCTCCAACTAGTAGGCTCGTCGGTATCATTCACTGCAAAGTTTCACTCCCACAGCTTCGGAGATGCTGTCACTGAATCAGCTACAATATTGGTTTTTCTATTACCATCTGTGGTCCAAAATTGGGTTCATCCCAGTTGTTACCGACAAAAGAACCGGAAGTTTACGGCTGGAAAGTTCACGGTTTAAGTTTGCCATTTGGAGAATTTTGTGGACGTGTTCTGTCTGTCGCGGATTATTAGGCGGGTGGAAATTAGGGCGTGCCGTAGTGAACAGTACGGTGTCATTTGAGGAGCTTCCAGCTCTCCTAATTTTCTGTTTTTTCTATTGTATTGTGCTACGCACGACGTCTATTGTATTTGAACATGATCCTTTCGTATCAAGCGCTGCTTTCAACTACATTTTTAAAGGTACCAACGCTTTAAAGAAAACTTTGATACATTAGAAAGGGCACTTTGAAGCTCTCCTACGCAGGTTATAATGTTTTAAATCTCAGGAGTTTACGATACCATCCGTTATTCTTTGTCTTTTTTTTCAAATAATTTCAGATAAACCCAAGAAAATGTCGCGGGAAACTCTTACCGTGTACGATATTGCTATTTTAACGTTCCCATTTAATTCTTTAGCATGTCTCACTCTGCTGGAGCTCATATTAATGTGGAATCCAAACGCTGCTTATGGTCTGTACTCCTCAATTGCCACTGAATGGCACACGCGGCCAATCCTGGCAGGTGTCTTCACTTTTCAGCTCATCGTTGATTGCTACTGTCTCCAAAACATAACGTTTATAATAGGCTCAAGCATGCTATTTTTTCAAACGTGCTTGGATGAAGCCCAGCACGCTGGAGCCACTGTAGCTGCAAATCCGTGAGTTTATTGTAGAGTTCATGAGGGACGGCATTCATTCATCATCGTTGGAAATTAAATGCCTGATTCTCACTGACTCACTACAAGACTACGTCTTATGATATCCTAGGTGGAGCCCTCACGCTGTCCTTAAAAGCCTCAAAATTATCCGACGGCTACAGTTACATGTGAATCTGCACAACGAGGTCTTTGCTTTCATTCATTTCATCAGCAAGGTGTACATGCTTGGGAGCTTCATAATTAAGACATCCTGCGGGATCCTTATACTCCACCAGAGCACAACGAAAGCCGGTGGGGTTTACATATTCTTCGGTTGCGATAACGCCCTCATCTACTGCTTGATCTTTCATAGGACCTTTAAGCTTCCACTTCTTGTTAATCGCTGTAAAAAATCAATGGAAAATACGTTGAAGGCTAACCTCAGCCTTGATCATCATACAAGAAGAGATCTTCTAGCACAAGTCCGGTGCGTACCATTGGTCAGTTTTAAAATCGGTCATTTTAGCTCATTTGAAAGGATGTCCACGCCAAACTTCTTGGGCTATGGTATCCGAAGTATGACCCGATTACTAATCGCATATAGGAATGGATTGTAAATAAATGCGTGCTAATGTAAGTTATCCTTTAGGCTCCACGGCTTCATTTTCAGGTTTTCAAACAACACTATAGAATAAATCTGTAATTTACAGAAGCAAGTAAGGTATAGAAGCAAAAATGTTCGATGGTATCAGTGTTCCTCAATACTGATGCGAGACACCGTATCGCATCCACATTCGCACCATTTCGAGTGCGGTTCGAATGCTTCCCATCGCATGCGCATCCAAATTTTGGGTTCGAAAGTGCTTCGCATCGCACAGGACCATTGCCACGTCAGGATTGGTGGACAAAGGAAAACTTTTCAGCACTAACGCCAAACATCACATTCATACAATGTGATGCGGAGTATTGCCTTGAGGATAATAAAAATAAAGTTTACCAAAATAAATTTGTGAAAGTTGGTTTAGCATATTTACAGTTAAACTGCAAACTTAAAAATTTGATTTTTTCGTCAGTAGCAAAATTTAATATATCCACTTTTTGCTTGAACAAAATTATCTGTTCTGTTATCCACAAACCAATTCCACTTCACCAACCAGACGAAAAGCACTAAGCGATGATTTCATGTGGAAAAACTTCTGAATTTTGAATGAGGTTTTGCTACACACTTAACAATACAATGCTGCAACATTCGTACTTCCCGCCACGGCCGCCACCCACATTTAATACGCCAAGATGGATACAGTAAATTTTGCAACTGTCCGTGCAGTCAAATGCTTACGTTTGGAGATCATTATTTTTTTGAATTGATAATTGTGAATGATGATTGGATCATTTTATTCAAATAATAATGAAAATTATCATTTCAAACAAATTATGATGCTGTCAACATGTGGAAGCTTAGAGAGTGTACCAATTAGTAACTGGAAAAGTTAACCTTTTTCCTGAAGTGTGTGGAGGGAGACAACAGAAGTCAGAAAATGAAATGATTATTTTCAATAGTTTGAATAAAATGATTCAATTATAATTTGACGACCCCAAAAATTTGACCCACTCTCATGAAACCGCGAAGTTTTGCTCCCACAGCAGCAGGCCCTATCCCTCTAATGTTAAAATACCCGGCTCAATTTTTGAGGGATCATATCTTTAGTAATTGTTGAGCGATTTCGGCGAGGCTACTGTCAAACAGATTCTCAAAGACTCCTCTTTCAAATAAGTTTAAAATCATTATTCTGCGTTGAATGGTTTAGAAGTTATTACGGAAAAAAGTTGTCCACATCATTCAGGATCACCCTGTATAGCTATGTAAATCACTAGGTCTCGGACCTATTGGAGCGACACCCAGCGCATCGTCCAGTGCGTTACGAAAGCGAATCCACGCATCGCATTCGCACGCAAAATTTGGATGCGACAATGCTTCGCATAGTTTCGTATTCAACGTCGACATAGCCGCGTCTTGACGTCATGAGTCACATACTGCTGATGAGGAAGAACTCTAACCTTGAAAAACTGTGTGGGGAAGATGCTATCGAATCAATTACGAACTGTCCAGCTGTGTTGTGTTTGATGTAATGATCCGAGGGTAAGGCATACTATCACATTCTGTTTACTTAAACCCTAATGTTTGAACAAACATGGCAAAATTTCATTACCAAATTACTTTTCATTATGAAATGCAACTGATTGAAATTGAAAAAAAATTGTACGGTAAGCCAAAATGTCAATAAAAAATACTAAACGCAATTTTTGCCGCCCCAAGTTAACTACGAATAGTATTGTCCGTGTGGAATGTGGATAGAGACCCCAATATTCGTTATAATAATAATGTAATTTATCATCTTTATTTGATTTCACAAAGGCAAGCATTCAAATTCCAATTGAATCAGCTTGCATAAGATTTAAGTATTGATTTTTAGATTGCTACAATATGGGAAAATTCTGAGCAGTGCTTTCGAATCTGGGAATAATTCGATATTGGATTATCACATCCATACCAGGCCAAATCATAAACTCATGTAACAATAGGCAAGTCAAAATCCAGAAGATAAGCATGTAGAAAAATTCGGTATGTAATCATTTTAAACTTCAAAAAGTAACATGCTGTAGTCTATAATCTCTGATTCCATGAAAACCTTTTTCAATAATGAGGGAAAGAAAACTCAGTCCAACTATAGCAAATAATAGAATGAAAACAATTTTCAAAGCCCCCAAAGAAATCTGAGCGTCCCGACGCTCCAAACTTATGCTACTTAAGCCTCTGCCGTCTTGGAAAAGGATAGCCATTACATTAAGCTTTCTCAAAAGCTTCAGTGAGCCCTTAGCTCCACTTTCGTTCAACATACGTCTCACATCCCCTTGTAACTGATAATATGTAAAGAGAGTTCTATAAGACAGTGAATAATGCTGTAGCCGTGACCAAAGCCCAGACGTCACCACAGACATGATACTCTCAACGATGAGATTCGTGAAGAATGGTCCCTCCGTAACCAGCGGTATTCGTTGCACGAGTAAACCCAGGCGGGGCCCAATAGTCACGATACGAGACTTCCCGCTAAGTTGTAGCAACGTTGTATAAACTGACGTGTCTGCCTCCATTCCGATGTAAAAATGGCCGGATGGGATGGGACAATCTACATTAGTGTCATCGCATCTATTAGGCCCCTGTTGGGCAATTATTAATTCGTTAATCGTCCAGTTGACGAAAACAAGTTTTTGCCGAAAAGCTTCCAGTGTGCCCTTTCGTAAAGCATACGGAAGATTTCGCCTGTCATCAGCAGGGTTGTTTTGCATAAGGAATTCCAACGTGGCATGAATTATTGATAGCCTACGGTGGTTCACAAAGCCATACATATTCGTCACGATAAAATTTGGGGACTCGATGATTTCCTTCATATTTCGCGGAGCTGGAGGTGCCGGAACTGAAGCTAATTGTGAGCAGAGGGAGCCACGATACTCGTTACTGATGAGCATTGCAGCTTGCGCCCACACAAACAGAAATATGGCCATCCACCCACCATAATATTGTTTAGAAATGAGAAATCTGTCCACCAGGAATCCCAATACAGTACAGCTTGCAGTTATGACCTCTCCGAATGTAGGCCTTCCGTTCAATTTGAATGACACAATCATAACAACGAGGGCGGCCCCAGCGGCTGAAAGAAGCGTCCCCATCCACATTTTCCAATCAAATGCGTTGATGAGAGGGGACAGATTCTGCTCCTTTGAATCCGATATGACAGCAATGTTAATGTACCTTGAGGCGTCCCCGACTGATAACCAACTAAGCCTCATGAGATTGCTGCGTTTACTCAGAAAATTGATGAAATCAGCGCCGACGTACGATCCGCCTCGGATAACTCCACGACTCTTCCGGCGCTTCCAGTTCTTTGCCATCACGTCCGTTTCAAAATCAGGCTCAAGGGTAAAATTGAAATGTTCTTCGAGAAGAACTAGGATGCAATGTTGAGGGAAAACGCTCCTGAACTTCTCGTACGTCAGTTTGTGACATACTTTGACATCGTAATAGTGGATCGTTGTTACCACGGCGGAGTTCATGTTCAGATGAATTTCTTTCCAAAGTCTGTTGAAGTGAGCGAGACTGGAAATACGGCGGATTAGATGCACAGAGTTGGCAGGACCATTGAAGCAAATCAAGTGCACCGTATTCATTTCCTGAATGAGGAAAATTTTTGCACTCAGTCCCAATTCCAGGGTCTTGAAGAGTTGCGAGAATTTCTCCAGCCAATTCTCTGTCACTCGGAATGGGAGGATTATCGAGATGAAGTCGGGATTCTCACGCATGTGCTTGAAGAAATTAGGTAGAAGAAAGAGGTGAGAAAAACTTTGTTTGCCATGTGGAAGATAAAATTGGGCGTAGCACGCGGAGGAAAAGTGACGAAGCGTGCGTAGTTCCCAGTTTTGTACAAGCTGAGACTCTATGGAATTTTCGGTCGTGAGGATATTTGAAAATACAAAAGTGCTTTCAGAACGAAGGAAAAAATCCCTCATGTACGTTTCTGCCGTATCATCCAGGAAGTAAGAGGCTATGAGATGAAAAGTGCACGAGTCAAGGGCTTTAAAAAATGAAGCAATGCGAGAGCCAAATAATTCACGGGAAGAAGTATGCATAGCTTCAATGTTTCCATGTCCCCCTTGAAGAAGAAAGAGCAATACAGGGGCGAACACAGTACCCAACATGTGCATGATGCGGTGATGCACCAACAACCCCTAGCGCAGCCCGATTCGAGTGCCTTCAACTTTGGTCCAAAGGTTGAGGGATAAATCTGCTTAGGTTTCAGGTCAGTCGAAAGCAGAAACCTTGTGAAGTGACCAAATTTTTCGTGAGCAAATTATGCTCGTAAAAGTCAGTTTGTTGTTTTCGTTCTACTTAAGAAAATAGTAAAACGATGCACCACGCACTTGCTGGCTGACTTTATTGTTCTGGGTTGGCTTGAATGCCCACGCTCGAAAATCTGATACAATGGGCATCCTGTAAATGTGTATTATGGGTGTGGACGCAGTTTATTGATTAACACAAGAGGTGACCACTTATCTAGAGAAAATCGGTACTTCTCATGACAAATAGGTCACTACAAACATCTACTGGACGACTTTGGGAAACGTTTTGTGCGATGTAGCTTTGTACTTGGCATTCGTGCACGTATGAAACATAACACAACTGGACCACTATTACGACCGTAGCCATTCAAAATCTCATTGGAAACAAGTGCTCTTTCGACAAAAATTTCATCCTTCAATGCACATCACTTCCATAACCTGGCTACCTGGCAAATAGGACATTTTGAAGCGGATGCGGTCGATTCTTCCCGTGAACGATACCCTGGATATAATTAACTCAAAAACTAATTTTTCAGTAGGACTCGAAGTACGTGTTATGATTTTGGCTGTACAATGTTACCCCGCACCCGAATGTTGCCCAAAATATTTTGTGAAAAGAAGCATGAAATGAAGTTTTTTTTACTATGTAGCCCACAAATAAAATTGTAATTGTTTTGACCTGATGTGGACATCCAAATACTCAAATCAGCCCACATAAACTGGTTATCATTCTATTTTTCTTCGTTGACCTAATGTTGTCCTAAAACTAACATACTTCCCCTCTAAAATATTATCAATTTTGGTACCGCTGGAAACCTGACGCTTTAAGTTTTTGCTGGGTACCGTGCTTGGCCGAATCTACCTCGCTACTAAGAAAAATGAGTCCAGTAGAATGTCCACGACGTTCGTTGGAATACTCTTAGAGCTAACCCTGTCCCCCAGAGAGCAACTGTCGGCGGTTAAACTGGAAACTTAAACATTTGATTTTTTCGCCACTTGCAAGGTTTAATATATAGCCTTTTGCACCCATGCAAATGTTTATTGTTATAAAATTTATAAAGGCTCTCATATTTTCCACGTCAAGATTGGGAGAGTAGAAATCCTCATTTGACTTTAGATTTCGGGTTGGTTCCGCGATACTAATTAATTGGAATGATCACGCAAGAATGTTGGTCACATTAAACGAGCTCGTTATGGAGCTTTAATATTACAACTTGATTTACTGAGCTAGCCTGTGACTCTATGCATTGCGCAAAGTCCTCCTGAACGAGGCATAGCAACTGTGGTGTACTTTTGGGGCAGCCTGAACTTAAGTAGATGCAATTGTACGCAAGTCACAGTTCTCTTAGCTATCAATTTAATGCATGTTTAAGTTTAAGTCATTGTTTAGGGCGACAACTTGTCCTGAGTATGCCTGAGAGTTTTAGAATCGTACGTAATAATTGGCTGCACGGTTGACATTTAATGATTGACGTAGTATAAAATTAACTGTAAAAACATTTACTTGGATCATCTTTGTGTGGGTTCGGATTTGGCCGATGAGCCATTGCATTGTTAGTTTAGTTTTAATTACCACGGGAACTTTATGGGATTGGCAGAGGTATTCAATTAATTAACTGTTTATTGGTGGTTCCAGTAGGTGTGGTGACTTTAGCTTCTTGGGGCGGGATCTATTACATCTCATTATGCGATAAAACTTTCTGCTACAAGGATAATTATCTTAACCTAGGCTACAACTTAATTCCTACTTCCTAGTCAGAAACTTCCTCGAACCATTTCTTGGGGGCTTTCCATAATGCCGTTAGCCAACGGACATCAAACATTCCATCGGTGAATCAATTCCATCGGGATCGGGAAAACTAGCCGACCAAATATTCCGTAAGAGTTACAGCACGTGCATGTTGTAGCAACCCCGAGGGCTATTTACGCTGGAGAAAAGTGTCGATGATTTTACAAACCAAGCAATGCAGCAACTGAACAATCACATTCTAACTTGAGTGAGTAATATTACTGAAATACATCAGCAGTGGAGGGATGATAAATGGTTTAGCAAGTTTGTTGACAAACTACGACGGAATTTTCCAACTTCAGTAGCTTTACTCGCGAAATTTATTGCAATAATGACTCCACTTAAGCCTTCACGGCAATGTTTTAATTTTATCATTGGCTTCAAAAGTATTAGTTGAGAGTTGAACTTCTGAATTGATTCCAGAAACTCATTCGCATTCCTGGGTCGTGGTACGACGCGGTACCAATGCACATGACTAACAATGAAGTAATGATGTTTGGGAAGTGTTTTACATTATTGAAATTGCACTAGAAGCTACAGTGGCCCCAATTAGTGTGACAAGTATCTCTACCTCTTTTCCACATTCTTTTCACCTGTCATTCCCGCTGTCATGTAAAATGACTGATTTATACGACTGGAAAAGACCAACTCATTGCGTAATTTTAATTATTCAACTGCTTCATTTGGTCCGTCGGTCACACTCGCAATTAGTATTTTCCGGACAATGTCCAGCAAAATTTACAATGGAACAGATAGACGCCACTCAGGTAAAGTGCATTGGTCATTTCTACCCTACACATGTTAGACATTGTGTATAAAGTGTTAATGTTTGCACTTCTGTTGCTTAAGCCTGTTGATTCATTGTGTCATTATTGACGCTCGTCAGCCTTTTTTGGCTGGCCAGCGATCTGACCAGGTTTTTCAGATGAAAATTTTCCAATTATCTGGATTTAAACTGGATCTAAATCAGATAAGCATCAGTCATCTAGATCATAGTGGATTTTTCTACACTTGCTCGATAGCTGGAACACTGCAGTTTTGAATTAAATGCAGTAAAAGCAGCAAACGCAATGACAACTACGCGTAATATAGTTGAAAAAAACAGATCGTGGAATCCATGATCTGGATCTGTTTACGTGATCTGATATGCTTTTTTAGATCCGATAATTTTCCAGATCTAGATCTGGTTTTCAGATCAGATCTAGATCTGCGGCAGCAATAGTGTACCACTCAGCAATGAAAATGCTCCTTTGTAAGTGATTGAATCAAACAAACAAAAAAACAAAAATTTTAAGAATAACAAAAAACGTTGTCGAAGACGATTTCTGCGCTAATCCGAGCCGTCATCTTTGAGCATCGCGCTGGCGTGTAACATGCGGTACGGGATGACTGATCATGAGTAGTACGAAAATCAAGAGCGCTAATCAGTAGTAACGTGTAAATGTAGACGCCCATAATGAAAAACTCTGCATGAAGTTTAGCTCTCTCACTTTATAAAGTTGTACGGCACTTGGTATGAACTGGAACGGAGCCCCATTATGGCAGAATATCCATTAGTCTGTGTCAGCATCCGAATACAACAGTTCTACGATAATCGAGCACGCGTTTCGGTTCGTGCTCGTGACCGCATGTAAGTTGAAACTGGAAACCTCATATTAGTCTCCAGTGTAGCACTTTACACTATTTCAAGTTACTCTCATCATCTATATTCCCTTACTGAAACGTATTTAAAATTTCCAATTACTTTTCCTATGTTATTTAGAGCGAAGAAAAAAGTTCGAATACTTGGAAATATCCGACTTCTTCCCAACTTTCCTCAGTCGGGCAAACTTACGCCCGAGGGCTGGAAGAAAGCACCTTTCCGAAACTACACACTGCAAGTTGTGCACACAGACTACAAGAACTATTTGGTTTTGGTGGCATGTAAAAACTTCAAATCTACCGCCTACGGAGGTACCGGCTGTCCAACTTTTAGACTTACAAAAGTTTTACCTATAATTATAGCATGATTTGCTAAATTTCTGAAGGTGTCATTTGTCATTATTACATTCTACCGTAAGTGTTTGTAACATTGCAGTCGTACTCTGGGTACTTGGCCGCCGCCGACTCTTCGATGATCTCACACAGACCAACATAACAAACAATGTTCGCCTCTTTGGACTGGGAAACATTAAGCTACACACTTTACCTCAACAAAAATGCAAATAAAGCTCGTAATTTTATTAACTCATCACATTAGCTTAGACTTTCGAAATACTTAGGCGTCGTCCACCACTAAATTCAGCATCCAGATCAGGCTCGGCCCTTCACATGTGGGCAGGTGTCCCAGCGACAGCCTTTTAACGTGTGATGAGGGGCCGAAGTTACGAATACCACTATGTGATGAGTAAAAAGTACTGCAAATAATTGTACTTGTTGCAGTGAGCCAAACTTACTATACCTCCAAAAGATAGGACCTTATCAGAGTGGAACAAGATAATAATATTGTAGTTTGCTGTAGCTCATGTGACTATGAACTTCTGCGGGGGAACACAAATTGCATAACCAAGCCCATGCATTTACTTTCCAGTCAATTACCTCAATTCGGTAAACTAGAAGAGGGTGTCATAACAAGTCGTACGGTCGTGGATTACAAATTATAAACTGGTATGTCTGACTAAACTTATTTTGCAAAAGTACAAAGAAACAAATACTTTTTAATATTTTTTCCACGCTCCAAACAGGTGCCTCAAGGATCTGAAATGACTGAGAACTACAGCTTGTATTATTTTGACATTCATGGTAACGGAGAGCCGATCCGCTATATATTCGCTCTCACGGGCATCCCATACGAGGATATTCGAATCCCTATTGACCAACTGCGAACTAGCTATCATGAGAACAGACTTCTTCGAAAACCTGCACCACTTCCGTCAGAATGGGAAGATCGTAAGTGGATTTTTTATCGGTTTATCAATATTTTTCATATTCGCATGCAAATTTTAGGAATACCCTACGGCAAGGTCCCCGTCCTCGAGATCGGGAACGGGGTTAAGAAAATTGTGGGTGCGAAACCCATCTGCCGGTACCTGGGGACAAAGTATGGACTCGTACCGGAGGACTGCTTCGACGACTCCAAGTGTGACGAGTACATGGATGCTCTGACTGATTACAGCTGCTGTAAGCCATCCATTTTGCACAGATTGTGCGTGAATATCCTGCAAATTACTTGGTAAAAATATAATCTGCTATTAACGGCACATTCATCCCTGCAAATCTCATTCAGTGCTCAGACCTCTTTACACCACCACGGACGAGGAATTACGAGCCAAATTGCTGACCCGAATTCATGAGCGGCATACACCCAAGTATTTGGGAACCTTTGACAGGATCATTGCTGAGAACAACGGCCGCAACCTCGTTGGGAACAAGCTCACCTGGGCAGATATCTATCTGGCTCACGTCATGGCCAATTCCAGAAACTTGCTGGATCCTGATCTTTTGAAAAATTACTCGTCACTCTTGAACCTCGTCGACTACGTTCACAATCTCCCGGCTATCAAGGCCTGGATTGAAGTGCGTCCAAAGAAAGAGTGGTAATAGCCACATGTAGCCCTTGACCACTTGTGTTATGTTTCCTTCCGCTCTCAGCCAGTCAGGCGGAAATAACAGGTAAATAATGTCCCCTCACTCATGCGACAAAATTGACGCCAGTTCATTGTGCAGTCGTCCTTAAATTAATACTGTCATAAACTTAAATCTTCAAGGAGGTCCTGCAGGGCTCTTTACACATGTATACTTTATTCCGTAATTAGGATTCAAAATAAAATTGAAATTGAATATAATAATGCTAATGATAGTGCGATATCCTTGGGTTCTCATTGGAAATCTTTTCACAGCAATTCAAAGAACTTCGTGGAGGGCTTGATTATAGCACAAAACCTTGTGGGGACAATATATAAGAGCCGCAAGGAATGCAATGGATCGGCGGAAGTAGAAATTTAATGATTTTCCTTATTTCCATAAAGTCAATGAACGCGCCCTGCTCTCAACTCTATATACACTCACGCCATCAATCAAACAGCCATTTAGTTGCTGCTACGCGCAATCAACGCAGACAAGATTCCTGACGGGAGAGCAACTAAAAAAATCCTGAAAGTAACTGCACCAACTTCCCTTTTCCACCGTAGGACTGTAGCAGTAGAAGCTTCATTAGCAACAGCAACAACTGCAATATGAACACCAACTGCATGGGAGTTTACGACTGTCACACCGAACCATTATTGCTGGCCATATGACACAGCTGACAAGGTTGCCAAATGCATTCAAAACGGCTATTTGTAAGCTAGAAAACAGTGGGAGCTCAACTTATTCCTAAGGGTAATGCTACCCTACCTACGGCTATTATTCATTGTAAGAAAGTCACAAGTGAAGTCACTTTGTTTGAAAAACTGTGCGCGTGAAAAAATGTGACAAGTTTGCAAGAAAAATACGTACGCGTTCTGTACGGACATGGAGCCAAAATTTGTAAGCCGTACGAAATCTCTGTCATAGTGTTAGCTTTGCGAGAGCCTTATGGTAAAACGCTTAAAGTGAATCCTTGTATGGTTTCATGTATGCATCCAAAATCCGTTTTTGAGTGGGTGACGTGTGGTGTGGTGTGACTAACCTGCAGTGAAAATTAGAATCTAAGCTCTCCGCCACTTTCATTAGCGACCACTTAAACATAGTTACACGCAGGGCTAATGGAAAAACATGGTGTTCAACCTTAGGAAAAGAGGACGTATCCTTCCAAGAGAATAATGACTGTAATTTTTAGCTTGTTGAGCATGCCTTAAAATAGTTACAAATATTTTGAATGTATAAATAATCACGACTCTTCGCGTGCGCATGTATCTCTGTGCGAAAAATCAATTACTCAAAGTAGTCAGTAGAGTATGAGGCTAGTCGGCGGAGCTGGTCTTGTTGTTATACACCATATATTTTAATATGTGGTCTCAACTCAGTCAGTCAACTCCAACTAGCTAGAAGCCATAGCGTACTTGGCATCGTAGTCCTCTCTTTATATCCCACAACATGCGCCGGGAATGGAGACCCCTTTACCTTCTATTAAATAAGCACATGGCAAAATGGTGTGAATTGCCTCTTACGCAATATTTATCAGCAAAAAATGCAGAAAATTGGGCAAGGGGTGAGCATAGTGTATGAGCCTCCTTGCCATTGTTGATGTTATGAGGGTTCGTGAGCGAAAGTTGTGATTACGACTCTGTTGTGAGGGAAACTGTTAATGAGAATTTGTTAGATGATGATGACGACGATGATGATCCTTAAAAGATGATGATGCTTTGCGGTGCAGTGTGGAGAGCATACAGGATGATGGCCAGTTAAGTCCGCAGCAGAGTCATTTTCAGATCGTATATATTGTACAAGGTAAGACACGTTGACAGTACAACTTGTACGCACACAGCAGTGTGGGCCGCCGTATGAGTGCACACTCCCACTCACGCACGTTGGATCACACACGTTGAGGCTGCAACGGTGCGAGGCTCATATCAGTATGCACTTAAATGTACATAAATGAAAACAACACGAGGGATAATGGCCGTTAGAAACTTGTGCACCTATGACATCACTATGCAGTAGTTACACGAATGCAAGTACGCTGAATACTTTGTGCCTCATGGTCGAACTTATGAATGTGCAAGTAAGCAGGTACGCAGAGAGACGCACATGGGGACGAATTTGCAAAGTTAGGATAGGCATCTCAACGATAACAACATGGTATACGCATGGACACGCATTTGGGCAAACATTTCTACGCACCCAGGGGTTGGGTATTCGGGGGAGCTTTACACTGTACGTTTCAGTACGGCAGCCCAAGTAGGTCCTACAACTTCAGTAGTCAATTCGCTCCAATGGAAGACCATTTACTATGTACTACTTTTTGGGGAATTCAAATAGACCAAGCAGGAGGCGCTCATGGTTGAGAAGAGATCATTTGTTGGATCTACAATGGAACTCGTTGCTCGCGCAATATGATTGTTGTCGGTATTATTGGAGCACTGGCACAATTCCCTCTTCATCGCCCCATCAACATATCCTCTACAACTCTCACTCACTCCTCTCTCTCTCTCTCCCACTTCTTTTTCACTTCCTCAACATCTTCGTAATTTTAGTCCTGCTGTGACTCTCGTCCCAATCAGTAGCAGTCTTGTTCAATCCTAGCGTGTTCCACTATTTCCACCACGGCCATCATGATAAAGCGACGTAGCAGTGCGGCCTGTGCGCTTGCTCTGCTCACCAACGTTTTGATACAGTTCAGCGCAGCTCATGTATCACTTACTTTCCCACCAGCACGAAACTTTCAATTGGATTTTCTCAATAGTTTTTGGACCAAGCCCCCATGTGGAATGCCCAAAGGTAACTCGATTAAATCATATACATACACAAATATTTTTCTTGTCGGCATGCTAATTCTCACATTAGGGAAAAACTACTTCCTTCATCCCTCAAACAGGGCGAACGAGAACGAGCCTCATTGCAGGGCAACCTTACAACATCACGTGGCATCTCGGATACGCTCATGCGGTACAATCCCAATAAGCTCCCAATAATAAATAATAATAGTAGCACTAATATTCCACGTCAAGTTTCCGCAGTTGTCCTTGCACTGTCTCCAGAGTCGGAGCACACTTGTGTGATGTGGTTGAAAATGTGCAGGAGATAAAAAATTTAATAGCACTAGATATAATATAGATTTTTTTGAGCAGGGCGGCTATCACTTGGAGCTCCTTGACAGTCGCGAGCAGAAAGTTTGGGACCTAACCAATGACTTCCAGCAGGGGGTGACGACGTGAGTGGTCCACTCTGTAAAAATTACATTGGCTTTTACGATTTTCCAAGGACAAGTGTCCCATGGAACTGGAAGCGAAAAACAAATTATGACCTAGTGTGAACGTGTATGTGTGCCTGTGTATGTGTGCAGTGCCCAGGCCCATGAAGTTCACCTGCCCTCCAATCTAACTTGTCGGGATTGCACCATTCGTCTGCTCCGTCAAGTACCTGATTTTTCCCCAGATTTCTTCTTCTGGTCCTGCGCGGACGTGGACATTGTCCGGAAGAAAGATTACCGTGAGAGCTGCAGCGGCCGAGGGAGATATACCAATGGATACTGCCAGTGTTCAAGAGGTATGTACTTAAAGGAAAGCGGTCCTCATCGAATTAATATACTGTACTATTATTGCTATCGTAAATGGCAATTGAATTTTTTGATCTATTCAGATTACTGGGGTTTGCACTGTCAGTACAAGGATGAATGCGAAACGGATGCTGACTGCAATGCTGGTGGTAAATGTATTTACCTCGACGGAACGGCACTTCCTACCAAACAATGTTTTTGCTCTCCACAATTTTTCGGGGAGAAGTGTGGTCGTGCCAATCCCAGTACCATGCCGAAGTCCCCTGGCCAGTTGAATCTGGCTAAGCATATACCTGTTCCACTGTCGGACAGAATGACAATGTACTTCAAGGTGAGGCATTTCAGCCCTGTTCCCAAAAACGAAATTAAACTATAATCTAATCGTCCGTTGCCATGTAGACCAAACTCGGAAGGACGGAAGATCAAGATGAGCTGGAATTTGTTCTGATCGCCAATGGAACATCCTTTGTGGGTCTCGGTTGGCGCCCATCCGACTTGGGACCCAACTGCAAGAGTTGGCCCTTTGATCCGATCGCTAATAGGGTTGATGTAAGGGCACCGAGAGGTACACGTCAGGCTGCAAGGTAAACTAAAGGCTCGCGTCCTACTGTCGTAATGCTGTGGAAAGTAAAATAATTATGAAAACTTTATGAACTAGGCCAGCTGAATACTCACAAGAAAGTCGGGAACAGTACCCAACGGATTATGCGGAGGAACCTGTGATTTTACATGAGGTGAAGAGTCTGAATGAGATTAATGTTTAAATTATGTAGTTTTGAAGGCTAAACTCTTGTCATAACCACTTCAGTTCGCAGCCCACGATCCTTTTACGCCGATGGATTGCTCGGATATCATAATCGGAGCTGCAAGGGGAGGTCGGTCCAGGGTGCGAGACTACTATTCCCGGGGAAGACACACCCCTCAGCCAGATTCCATGTGGGGAGGAAGAGATGACCTTCTTGGCGCCGTGGGCTGGGAGCAGGACGGATTCACGACCATTGTATTCAGACGAAGGGCCCGAACCAATGACGGCCCTGACCACACTATCAAGGATGAAATGCAGTTAATATGGTCGAGAGGGCAAGAGCCCGGTGAATACATAGCAAATCCTCAGCTGAGGTCCCAAAAGGACGAAATCCGGGTCTCACCTTTCTATGTTAGGGACGAGCTCAAATACCACGGGCTGGGTCAACAACGAGGAGTTCTCTATATTAATTTTACCGCCGCTAGAACTACGTTCACAAAGCAATGAGAGGATTATTCCGTCACCTGTAATTTAATGACAAATAAATATGCACACCTTTGTTTTTACGTTCCAACTTAAGGAATTTCGCCTCTTATACTTTTCATGACTGCTCCTCGCTAATCCTCGACGTGACTTTCTTTGGTCTCACGTTGAAAAGTCTACGACTGTGGCCAGTACAGTAAGGCAAACAGCATTGTAAACTCCTATAGGGAACTTAAAGCATCCAGGTTCGCTACTGTCGTTTTGATTGAAAGCGCCACGCGCGGGCAATCCGTACAAAATTGGACGGAGACAGAAACATCAGCTGATTACGTTCGCTATGCAATAGTGCAAATATCAAGTTTAATTAATGTAAGTTATTTCACTTGATTTTTAAGTGCTAGAAGTAACCTTTGAATGTATGGAAATAAGTGAAAGTGTCACACTCATTCCGTGATCAAATGACATGAGTGTATAGA
>WJFA01001082.1:0-24908 GCA_009870155.1 Pseudobourletiella spinata | reverse complement strand
CCATAGTTGAGGCTTTGAGTATTTGTTCGGTATCAAGCTCGCTCAAATCTAACAGCTTGTTCCGAAGTTACCGCACGTGGTAAAAACCACATGCTATTTTAACATTATCCTAAACGGTGGTCTTTTCTTCTCATAACTCCCACACCAGATGGCGCAGAGACATGTGCAATCCCAAAAGACAGCTCCCCCAGGAGGTTGGATTGGGACTTCAGATAGCACCAAAAGTTTTCTACACAGATCGAAGCGGCAGCAAAAGACCTATCGAATGCGCCATTGCGCATGTCTCTGCGTCATCTGGTGTGGGAGTTATGAGCAGAAAAGACCGCCGTTTAGGATAATGTTAAAATAGCATGTGGTTTTTACCACGTGCGGTAACTTCGGAACAAGCTGTCAGATTTGAGCGAGCTTGATACCGAACAAATACTCAATGCCTCAACTATGGATTGCAATCACATTCATTGTCCTACGTTGAGGCGTTTGGGCATTAGAGGAAATTTAAATGTTACACATCATTTTGGGACACCCTGTAGATCAGTGATCTAGATCTGACCTGGAAACCAGATCTAGATCAGGTCATTTTTGCGGATTAGAAAAAGCAGATCAGATCAGATCTAGAGCCAGATAACGGATCCGACGATCTGGTGAAATAGTTTCCAAAGCTTTGTGTTAATTTTGTTTCATTGAGAGCTGCGGATGCAGCTTTCAATGCGTTTGCTTCAAAACAGCAGTTGTCCGGCTCGGGGCCAAGCAGAAAGTCCAGCATGATCTAGAAATGATCTTGATCTGATCTAGATCAGGGGAAAATACTGATCTGGAAAACCATATCAGATAACAGATCGGCCAAAAAAACTGATCTGCGGCAACCCTACTTGACGGGGTGAAATGCAAGTGAAAGACCATTTCTTAATAGGAGGGTCAGTATAGTGTCCACAACGACTCGGGATCAGTAGCACATGTGACCCTCCCCTAGCATGTGCTAACCCTAAGGCCTTTCGCCCAACTAACGCCTACTTTCAGAAAAAAACAACTTTGGAATTTCACCAAAATTGATTCTGGGAAAATTAGTATGGGAGTTCCCTCAAGGATTTTCATGTGCCAAAGGGTCTCCTTTGGTATTTTTCAACATTTTCAGTTTTCCTAACCCGAAGAAAAACAACTTAAAAACCACTTTTACGCTTGTATTAGCATAAATTTTGAATAAAAATCAAATTTTCGCGCCTAATTCCTCCATAAAATTACATTCTCTGATGAATTTAAGGACTTAAATTCATCAGAGAATGTAATTTTTTAAAAATGATTACAAAAGTACAATGTTTAGTTCGTATTACACCAACAGCTGACGACAGCAGTTTGTTATCAAATTAAATATATCAGCACAATTTATTATTTCTAACATACCTTTCTGGCTAATGGCAGCAAAAGCCCACATAATTGAGTCTGATCGGAACTCCGCATCACAGTTGGCCATCTTGTCATCAAAACTACGGTAACTCATCAGCGTCATGCTGGCTACCAGCGCGAGCCAAATGACACAAATGTAGCTCCACACGTTGTTTTCAAATGGAGCCATAAATATGTTCCTCATTTGATATCTTGGAGGTTGTGTAAATATCGCAGTGATACTACAATGGACACAAAATTCAATAATATTCCAAACTCCGAGGCTCAAGCGATTTTTTTGCAATTGGCTCAAGACCTTTAACCTCTCACATATAATCGAAAAGGGAGCCAAAATGCTCTGCCCGTGACAAAGTGAAAAGCCCCGCTCCTATCCTTGGTTACAGTACTATAAAATGTAATTTTTCTTTACTAACTTAAGAAAAAATGTTTCGGCAGGAACTATGTTAACTTAATATTTTCAATTTACCCAGGGCCAAAGGGCTTCTTGTGATCCTGTAGAAATTCAATACTTTCTATCGATTTTTGCGAAATATGTGTTGATCTGCAGGTTATCCGAGATGATCGGAGGAAAGTGTTTCACACGAACATTATTGTTCGAGGTGACCTAAGCTACCTACACATGAAGTTTGGAGTTGATAATAATGTTGATTTTTCAATCGTTGCTTTAAAAATCAACGTTATTAACTTGTGAGCGCAACTGAAGGGAGATAGAACCTAACCGCCACCCCCGCAGTCTGGCCGGTGGACAAGTTTTCCAGTCCCACTGTCGCGCATTTTTACACGAGGAACTGCATCCACCAACAGGATATTCGTCATAATCCCGAACTAACATGTATTTAGACTGTCGTTTTTAATAATAGAGAGCCCATAGGAACCACTGTGCTTGTTGCGGCGAGAACACGAGCCGGAGTTGGAAAACTCCAGAATGAACTACAAACTGCGGAACGTTCGATGAGTTGGTAATGGAAATGAATGGACAGCGAACTTGCTGGGCCACTAAGCGGGGCTCTGGAACTCTCACCGCTCAGCACCAGGCCTGTGGTGTGCTGGTGTGTTCGGAGTAGGGAGAGAGAGGATGAGAAGATGGACGAATGAACTGGACCAATCAGTAGTGAGCGCACTCTCTGCGAAATGTTCTGGACGCGCGTGGAGATGGAACGAGGCGGAACGTTGCGGCCTTCGGCCAGGACAGGAAGCATGGAGAGCAAGCGCGCCGAACGTTCTGATGACGCCCGGGCTGTGAATGAACTTTCTACCCAGCGAATGGGATGGCCTTTTCCAGAAGCCGTGGAACCTTCTCGGGCGCGCCTACCCTCGCCTATAAAACCGGACGGACTGCTCCAGCGAGGTGGAGTTGGGATTCGACCGTCGACGAGTTCACATCTGTGTAGCGCACCTGACTGCGCTGGTTTTCGAATACAAAACGGACTTTGGTTTTGGTGAAGTTGGTCGAATTGCCCTGACGTGGACCGGGGCTGTTTTGTAAAATTGCGATATTTTCTCCAGTGACTGATTTGTGAGATTCCGACTGAATTTTCACTTTCCTGACGCGGGTCTTTCATTGGGAAAATCGGATTAATTAATTTTGTGTGTTAATGAAGTGTTTTTGTTAGTCCCAACTACTCTGGCCTTATGTCTATAGTCATTGACATAGTTATTCCGTTGTTGAGGCGTACGTTTCCGAGGCCAGTTTGACAACGCGCATAGAGCTATCGAAGTTGTTGGAGTAGCACACCAAAGCTAGCTAAGACGCTTTGTAGCGTCCATATTTGCGTGGAGATTTTTTCGATCAAAATAAATCCTCTCTTTGGTACAATTTGCACATTGTGTTCAAATCGTTCGATAGTTTAACTACGTTAGATGCCTATTACATGGTAATTGGAATTGACGCGGGAAGTTATGCCACAAAAATCAGATCATCTCTGGGGGGAAGGTCATCCAACGGCAGCAGTAGCAGTAATGCCAAAGGGAAGAGTGTGCAAATTCAGGGTACGCCATTATTCAAGTTAATTCATATGGATCTGCATTTAGTCTTACCCAAGATCACTCGAAGTGGGCTGCAAAAACTTGCATATATGTGCTCGGCTCTCCTGATATGTAACTTGAGATATTGATAAATCCGCACCTCTATTGCTCTCATTTTGAAATATGTCCTTTAATTGCTGCAGCATTCTGTTGCTCCTAGTCCCGTCGAAACTTCCAAGTAGTGCCTTTTCGCTATTTCCGGACATCATCAATGAACATACAGCCATATCGAAAAGATTCTAATTAGCTGCAACCGGTCTTACGTAAAGTTCAGGAGATCTCGAAGACACCAATAAATTTCCACAGCAGATCCTCCTTTAAATTTCACGGCAGAGGAATTTGAGACCTCAAAAGAGACTTCATGGCCCAAAGTTGCATCATCCTAATAGGGAGAATCCGATCACGTTTTCAACTTTTGCCAGGACCTACTCATGCAGATCTCTTCAACATCCACATACCTTCGCCATTGCAGGAACTTCCACTCCTTCAAAATCACTTCTTCTCCCTAACTTTTGTACCAATTTTTGGAAGTCAATGATATTGAAATCAGTTGACATCATTCGTTTGAAGAAAACTTTGGAATTAATAGTGTAGAGTTCATACATCCTACTGGAAAAAATAAAGTACACCTCTGCAGTAAGCTGGCGTTCCGCCATAAACGCATTTGTACGGACGGTACTCAAAAATTTGCCTGAAAAAACTTGAGCTTCGGTGTGGTCGTCCCAATTTGGAAAAAACAAAATAAACATCACCTGTCGAAATCTACGAAACATGTTGAGAACCTGTGAGAGATAAGGAAACAAATGACGAACGTTTCACTGAGAAAGTGGTAAATTTTGGCAGTTACATGGTATAATTACTCGTAAAAATGATCCAAGACAAGAAGATGAAACTTGCGCAGGCTCAATGATGACAATTGTTTGATCCATTCCGATGTTATATGTCTCGTTCTCCCAATCCACTATTTGCGCAATCGGTTGCGCATACAAAATACTAGTGGATGCAGTATCCCCTATCCATGTTCCGTGAACCCTTGGTGCAACTATTATTGACAAAATATAATTTTAGATATGTGATTAAATGAAATTCAAGGCGCTGACCATTAGCAAAAGTATTCCAGTGTAGTTGCTCCGACATGAAGATGACGTCCGTATTAGAGGGCAAAGAGCTCCAGTCAAAAATTTCTGTCATGGCCCACCACTGCCGTTCTAACACAGAACTGGTGCTTCTCTCGACTGCTTAACTTGATCTGCTACTACTGCTTTAAGGTTCCGTGATATGCTTCATTCAGTATATTGCGAAGCAAGAACGTTACTTCAATGCAAATTTTAGGTAAAACTACACTTCACCGTCAAGCAGCATCTTCTGCCAAAGGACCCCTACACGTTTAATTCTGTCTAGAGTGGCCAGCAGGAAAGCTTCCACATAAAACTAATCGAATATCCAAAATGCTCAAAAGTACTCTGATCTCAAGCACACTACATTTTGAAGGCCCTATTATTCATTTTTGTGGTGTTAAGAAACGTGATGGACACCTCTTAATGTCATGTGAATGGTCGCATATGGGAAATTGCGCATTTGCCTTTCATTTATTCGTGTAAACTTTCGTGCACCACTATTATGTTTCCACAACTACCCTTCCCATTTAAAAGAATTTTAGGAGATAAAATTACAAGTTCGATATCTTCGAATTCCTTCATACATTGGAGCTCGGAAATTCATGGTTGGAACCGTAGCATAAATCGTCTAAAAACTTGTCAGAAATATGTAAAAATAACGTCCAATCTTTGGTAAGGTTTAGTGATCACTGAACTATTTACCATAAACACAAGCACTGCTAACGAGTGTGCAAGAAACTTTTGAGGCCAAAGAAATGTCGAAGCTGATTGCTAACATCATATCCAGCAAATTCGCGATCATGGTGGTAAATCCATTGTGAAAATGAATCCAGGTAAACCAACCGTGCCAACACTTTCTTCGCTCTTTCCACAACAACGGCATTTCATTCTTTATTTTTCGACTATATATTTTCGCATTTTTATAATATACCATCATCATTTTCATTTTTATGCTATTCTGAGACCTGTAGGTTTTTTTTCTTTGACGAACCTCAATATTTTTTTACCCTCATTACAATCAACATGATCATGATCATCATCATATCATCATACTCATCGTTCGTATATTTACGTAATACTCAATCTTCTGTACATGAAAAAGAAAATGGTTTCAGTTCTCCCCGTCGCCTTAGCTGCGACGTAATATTATATAATCATAATCGTCATTTCCACCAACGCCTCTCCAGTTCGTGCTACATACACTATGTGTAATTACAAGCTATATCCTTTCCGTCTCTGGTATTAACCACACTCAAAATTTGCCATACAATATCACTGAGTGAGTGTTTTTGTTTTTCACGCATACTCCTATCTTAATTCAATACACTGTACAAACCACTACTGCTGCACAGCAATTACTTTTCTCCTTAGCTTTTAATGGGACAGTAAACTGACACCATCTTGTACTATTTCATCCTTCAAACTTCCCTCATCATCTTATCCCTCTTTGCCTTCATCTTCCCCATCTCCAAATATTAGAACATATCCTGTGTGAACTTACTGCAACAATAATAATAATTTATCCCAGCAAATCTACTTGAGTGCATGACTGTAAAACCGTTCCCTCAAGGAGGAGCTCTGACCGTGTATCCTCTTTCATGTATGTGTCTCTTGTGCCTCCTCCTAAAAGTTGACACAAAATGTCTTCACACATTTGAATTTGGTCAAAGGTAAGATTATAGATAAGCATATATTCCTGCGTACATATCTACATGCGTATATATAACCTTGGTCAAAGGCTAACGCTACATACCCTTAATACTACACTGACTTGATTTGAACTGAAAGAAAGCTGCAAAACGATCCTGTACCATAGCACGAGAAAATGACTAAATAAATTATTATCATTATATGTTCAAGTAATATCGTATTATAGCAACAACAAACCTTGGTATTCCGTCCGACACTTCCGTTAATTACATCTGTAGTATGATCCCGTTTCAATGAAACTGTAAGCCGCAAATATACAACAAGTGGTAAAAGTGTACTGCGAACTGCAACTGCTATTCTTCTGGTTCTATTTAGATTTTCTGCAGGGCTTGGTTCCAGGGTTCCTGTTTCTGTGGCAAAAATAACCAAACTTGGAAGAATAAACTAACGATAAAACTGTAAAATGTCTGCAGTTCAACAATAAGTATATACTCCAATATAATGTTAAAAAAATAAATCCGGTTTCTACTTATGGACACTGCCTAGATCTTTGTTTTGGCTGTTGAGACCAACAAAGACACCTGTATTTTCCTGACGGAGAATTATATAAATCAACTGTACAGTTCCAGTATTTCAGGTGGGTTCAATTGAGAACGGCTACTACACTGAGTTTTGACTGTGTACTGTTGTGCAAAATTGTTTAGGTAGACCGCTAGGGTAAACAGTAAAATCATTTGGCATCCTGGGTGAGGTAATAAAATTTCCGTTGCGGTTGTGGTTTCGTGCACAGCTAATATTAGTTAGGGCCGATATAATTTCATGAATACTTTAATGATGTTATGACTACTCTCAGAACGGGAAACGACATTGCCTGACTGATATGCCATTCGGATCGAGTATTTTCAAGTGTAGAAATACTACAGAGTTTGTAACGGTGCTTTTATATCAAACATGTTCTATCTGGCAGTTATATCCCATACAGATGAATCAAATACGTGCTATATCTGTTACTCTTTGAAAAATGCTGACTCCATAAAAAGATCAATAACAGGTTTCACAGCTTAAGAAACTGAATAAAAAAATGTAGTGAGCACAGTCAATGCTTCCTCGAAACAAGAATCTCCTCCGTGTACCATCTTCCCTCAGCTGATCGATTAGAAAGCGCTGATATAATTCAACAAACGATGACGGAAGTCTCCTCACGCTTCTGTAAATTCTAATATCCGATTCTAATTACTTACAATGCCGAATCCAATGTAATCGTTAATCTCGATTCCTGTTTGCGATCTTCTCCGGTATTTTCTATTAAATTATCATTTCCACTGATACAATAAGGGCAACTCTTTTTCGTCTCCACCGTTTTAACTGGCTGATATTTCGTTTACTTATGGAATTTAGAACTCGCTCTAAAAGTTACAATCCTCTAAAAAAAATTTCTTTCTTTCAAGATAGTACTTTCAGTATAACCATTTGGGATTAAAATTCATTTCCTGCATTTCTTTCAGATAAAAAAATCCTTACCGTCACCGTCATACAATCGTTAGCAGTACATGAAATTGTAACGTACCCTCCATTACGCTACTCCTGCCATCTTCCTGGCAGTACAGTATTCGTGACTATTAGAATATATAGCAACAGTAGTCATGATCATGATAGTTAGAGTTCGTTACAACAGAATATTTTTTAGGGTGTTCTTTACCAAAAAGGACAAGATTTATAGCGATAAGTTACTACACATATATATATATATTTCCTTCGTCATCGTCATTCTCATCACCAACTACACAGCCTACGTGGTACGATATATTTTATCCTTTTTTACAGTCATATAAGTTTCTTACTGTGTTATAGTGGTTATATATTTCTCTCAACGCCTTTCATCACCATATTGATGAAACTCAATTATACATATCATATACATACAGCTATGATAGGTATATATATGTATATACATACATATATATACCTACTTATTTATCTAAATCTACCACCTTTTGCGTAATATAATGCTTCAATTACTACATGTATATTCTTATCATCGTGATCTTATAACAAGTTGAAAAGGTACTTTTTCTTAAAGCCATCAGCGACAGACATTTGAATTAAACGTTATATATATAGAATATAACGCACAGTGCATCATTTGTAAACACTATGCTGCACAAAATGCCGTCCACACGTCAAACAACTCATGACAACCGCGTCATTTATAAATTACTTACCATCACTATCGAGATACTACACTAAATACGTAACTTTTCATTCATAGAAACCGCTGCGTATCTTATTCTTTTTTCTTCATATGAAAAACCCTTACATCTAATTGTTCCGCATTTGACTCCTCGTATTTTTCACCCCAGATCCCCAAAACAGCTGGGTCACTGAGGTAAAAAAAACACGACAAGTGATGATCTAACATTAAGCCTAGAGTATAAGTAAATGCATTTCTCTATCCCTCTAATCCCGCTCCAACTGTGACATTCAGCAGCACGGGTATGCAATAGCAACTGATCAACCTGCAGCGGTGCCAATTCCCGATCCCTTATTCATCACCCTCATGCTGGTTCACCATAGGAAACCCATGAAAGAGTGTACAGAGTGGTACATGTTTTACCAATTGGCAGCTTCCAAAACAGAACAAACACTTTGATCCTAATAATAGTAAACTTGATTACTCTTTACAGGCGCGCAGTAGTTTACAGTGTACTACAAGATACACTGAACTAAGAATCAGAGGTGGGGGAATGAATATAATTTGATGTTTGGATGGGACTGTTGACCTTGCTGGAGATGGCTACGCATAATGTGCATGTAATGTGTGTGTGTGTTTACACGTGAATGCGGGTGCGAGGTGTGAGCTTGAGGAAACTCTGATACATATTATGCAATATTGATGTGATTTTCTCAGTCTAAAATTTCAGTTACACAAATCATTTTCCACTGCAACTTTGAAAAAATCTCTCTCAACTCATTTCAGGTATATACATATATATATTCGCTCCAAGTAAGTAAGTCAATATTCCTACAACTCCATATCCTCCTGCAATAGCAATATTACTGACTCATCAAAACTGTGCGAAAAGTAACATTCAAACGACGACGATGTAGCGAGAACAAATAAGTACAGACAATCATTACAAATCAATAAATAACATGTGGATACTCTGAATGTCTTCAGCGTATATGATGATAGCCACAGAGTGTATATTCTTGCAGTAATGCTTATACCATTAGTAACAGCCTCATTTCCAGTCAAAATCAATTTGTTCATTGATTCAAGGAATTTTTTAAAGTCATCGTAAATTATTACTATTACTTCACCATACACTAATGAATGGGTGCCAGGTAGCCAGTCAGACACGACTTAACTGATTATCCCTCCGCTAACAGCGTCTAACAGGAATGCTGTCTCCATCATCATAATCAGAAATAACAATAAGATATTGATATAGTGATGCCTCTTCCATAACGTCTGGATTATTTTTAAGTGTAGTAATAATTGAAAGGATTCCTTCAGCCGTCGAGACGACCATGGGGAAGTGATGGGGGGCGTGCACACATCTTTCGTCTCTTCACCTCAGCGTCATTAGTAGTACAGAAAAGACAAATCTATACCACTGTATCACGACACCATACAACAGTACCACTGCAGCCGCAGCCTGAATTATTATCATCACCATTAGCACAAACACTGGTATAGGGAATATGAAAACGTTTTTAGTACATTGCTTTTTCAAACTGAGCTAGTTGAATAACTTGTACGGATGGAACAGGTAAAGGTATACCATTCCAAATGTTGAGAACAAGTGTCCGAAGCCCGCCACTTTCCTACCCGACAAAACCAGCGTCTCAAGACAATATTAAAACCAGCAATGAAAAATATTTATAGCGAATACACCGTCCTAATATGCTTCCAACTTTACAGTAAATGATTAAGTAAACCTATTTTGACGGTCGATTTAATTTTCCCTCAAATACTTATCATCAGAAACTGGGCAAAAGAATCACGGCTTGTACAGCAGCTTTAAATTCACAACACATCATCAGACCGGCTCCATTGCCATTTTATTTGGACAGAAAGGGAAATCTACACCTACGAGTTCACAGATATTTGCCCGTAAATTCAGAGTGAGATATAAGAAATGGTCGTCCTGGTGATATTGACAATACAGAGAGGGGCGGGCAATGGTACCGTTAGTCAGAAGTTTATCAGTACTGAAACCACTTGATCGACCTAAGCGTTGAGCATGTTTAATATAATAACCATAATCATAATCATACTTATATACTTTCGACGTTTACAAAAGAAGCTCTAAAATTCATATCATTATGTACCATAATATGTTCAATGATTTTCAATCCATTTAGCCACATGTGTAATGATAGTTAGATGTACAATAATTTTGCGAGACGAAACTCAACATGTTTCTCTCCTCCTTTCACTACCACACCTCTATCAATAAGTAGTAGTAGTTGTTGTTGTAGTAGTAGAAGTAGTAGTACTAGTAGAAGTATCTTCCACTTTTTCTCTAAATCTTCCCTCCTGGTCACATCAATCAGCCTCAGCCACACTAATTGTTGCAACAATAATTGTTATAATAATAATGATCTTTTTGTCACCTTTGTAATCACGATATAATGACGCGTGCCCGTGTCGTGCCGAGTAAATGAAAGGGAACTTTCTCATGTTTTAATATTTGCGACAAGAAGCACTTGCTTGCTCATAGGGCCTCTAAATGATAACAATAACCCCACAAGGATCGGAGATAGAAAATCAATAACGCAACATACCAATACAACAGTCTCACACAAATCAAATATCAACTACGGTAGGTAGCGCCTTGAATATGCGATAATTCGGAGCATATAGATGATAAAAATAATAATAACATTAAGAAAGGATTACAAAATTGCGAGCCCTCTGATGATTACTGCTGTGAGGAATATTGACAGGCATAAGCGCACGGTCTGATCATCCTTCCATTATAAACTTAAACCGAGCAGAATACTTATCTCATAGGAAGGTAAGCCTATACATACACTTGTATATAGAGCATTTATCTTATCCTGCATCAATATTATTCCTGTAGATTATAAATTAGAAGGATGTTGACAATAAGAATACTAATCATTGTAATAATCATAATGATTAATAATGAGAGGTAATAATAATATTAATAATAATAATAATAATAATCATAACACCACCAAAGATAATAATCAGTGTATTTATAGTAATATTATTGAGCATCTAGGACCAAGTCTTGGTTAATGACTTGAGAGAGGACTCTGATGACCGCAGACCATGGGCGACTCATCCCGGTCGTCTTCCGAACTGTTATTCAACACAACCTGCCTCCGCGTTGACAGGGACATGAGCAGGTTCCCACCGCCCTTCACCCCACCACCCTCATGATCTCTGAGTCCTAAGTCACTACTACACGCACTACTACCGGACTCGGAGCCGCCTAAAATACCCGCACTACTCCCACCTCCACCACCGCCTCCTCCACCCCCTCCGCCCCCGATGCTACTACTACTCGTCATCGTTCCATACGACGGAAGAACAGCACTGTGGTGAGAGTTTTGTAAGTTTCCTAGGAACTGAACGGGTGGTAGTGGGAAGCCTCCGCCGGGCTGGGGTCCACCCCCACTCCCCACTGCAGACGTCGTTGTCACAGAGGATGATGAGGACGAGCCGACGCCGACACCACCGGGTAAATTACTACCTAAGTTTAAAATGTGATTTGTTCCCGACAAATTCAAGTTCATGTTGGTGAATGCTGCGGGGGCTCCGGGTAGAGGCATGTTCAAACTGCCGGTTTGAGTGCAGTCCAGACTATTGGGGTGAGGTCCATTGAGATTCATAAAGGGAAAATTGGAAGCTGCTCCGGAGCCGGAGGTGGACGAGGTGGCTAGCGACGTGAAGTCTAGGGACTCAGGTCCATTGCTACTATAGCCCAGCCGTGAGTTGAGGGCATGGACCACAGCCGCAGACGCACCAGTGCTACTGTCCATCATGGACGAGGTTGACGAGACTTGATGGGGTAGCTGCTGCTGCTGCTGTTGCGAGGGAAGACGAGCGGATGATGAACTCGCCGATCCGCTGAGTAGAGATCGGCCGTGCAGGTGTGGGTGGTGAGCATGACTCAATGTGGGGGGCAAACTACTATTGCTCGGGTTGGGGTTATGCGGACGCGACGCGGGAAGGTGGTAGGACGATGAACTACTGGAGGCTCCTATCGCTGACCCAGATAGCCGCGGGGACTCACACTCCATGTCTACGGACGTAACTATTCCTACGGAGCCCGACGAGTTTGTCAGCTGGTGGTGGTTTGTGAGCCCGCTGCTGCCGGTCTGTGACGAGCCGGAGAACAGTTGATTTCCTACGGCCGAGTTCCCAGCGTGATTTAAAAACGGGTTCAGCACACTACCGCCGACACTGTGTCCATGTCCGTGTTGATGCATAATCGGATTCCCTCGCGTCCGAGCACCACCTGAAAATTACATGAAACAGAGAGAGAGCCAATAAAACTTCATCCTAACTCCTGGCGCAACCAACTCATACATATATAAATATATGTATACATATACACATATACTACAATGGGAAACTCCTGCCAATATCAATAAAAATACGTAGAATCCCTGTACTAAGTCTATTATGAACACGAGGAATCATAAATTCTCCTCGCCTTTCCCATTAAACTAAAATATTGCTATGGGCCCGGCGACAATATCCAGGTCATGACTATTCACCTGGGTACCTTATGATAGGCCGTCCACTAGTCATGCACCCCGAAGCCCCCTTGCTAAAATCCATACAGGGTGCACTCGCCTACACACACACACACACACACACACACACAAACACACACTACCAAACCGATCTAAACGCATCCTACCGAAGCTGCTGGAACTTGATGATCCAAGGACGCCGAGCCCGCTCCCAGAACCAATGGATCCCAACTGACTACCGCCGGGCATGGACTGAACATGGTCCATGGCGGAAGGGCTCGAGCTGAGCCCGCCGGACGAGGGGTTCCCCGGCGTAGTTATCGTGCTCTCATCACTCGTCCGCTTGAAAAAGTTGTGTTGCAGGGCATAGTACGGCGTGATCCGCGTCTTTGGATCAAACTCCAGCATTCGCAGAATCAGATCCTTGAACCGAAGGTAGTCTTGCACCGAGTGGCCCGGCTCATTCAGTCGTCTCCCACCTGGACCTCCCGTCTCCACGCCCAGGATGTCATGCAACCTCCGTGTCCCCGCCGGCTTGTACTTCCGATTCGTCTTACTCTTCTTCAGCACGTACGAGCCGTCGGACATCTTGTCAAAAAACTTTCGAGTTTTCTGACCCAAGTCTAAAATATGTTTCGGGGGCATTCCCAGAACCTCAATGATTTTGTTCAGCTGGTCCGTCTGTAAACAAAGCAAAAAAGGAATATTAGAGTTCATGTCCAAGTGGACCAAAGAATCTTACTTTATCTTTATACAATCATTTGCCCAAATTTTTTACCCTACTAATGATATAATAATAATGATGACGAATCATTTCAATCTTCCCATCAGTAAACAGTGGTGCAACTATGCCAGTAAAGCAGTTCCAGTGTACAAAAATGGAAATCGGCCGCAACACCCCTGTCCGCAACATGCACAATGATCATGATGACTCACAAGAATATTTATTCATTATTTTCCACCCGTCTCACCTTTATCTACCTTCAGTTCCAACAAATAAACACGAATACGTGCAGAGAGAAAGATGTGCCTTGCACAGGAGTTAAAGTCTAGCAGAAGCATGGACAGTATAGTTCCTCAAATCAGGGCTCACGTACACAACATACACACACCCTAAAAAACTCTTTCCCGTTGCGTTTTCTTGCTCAGGAAAATCTACTAAGTCACCTGAGCAGGAGTAAACCACCTGAAGGTTCACTCTGTCCATTCTTAGAAAAAATCCCTCCAGATACACGTACACACATGGACACACAACAGCTTCTCCTAATAGCATACGCAAGTACAAGGAGTGACCCCTAGATCTGCAGCAGCAGTTCCTATTTCTTTGAACATCCTACTTGAAAGTAATTACACCCTCCGGTTCTCAACTTTAGACACCACCACTACTACTCCCTCCCCGTAGCACGCAGCGTAATGAGATATGCCAAAAGTTGAGGAAAAAAACTTGTTGTGAACGGCCGCAACCAATCGATTAGGGGAAAGAAGTAGGAATTTTCAATTCGCTTCATTAAGCTCCTACCACCAGCATACCCGGCACCACCAACCACCACCACCACCGTCAGAACAACCAACCGTCGCCGGATAAAGCCGAGCTCAAAAAAAATCCTTCCTTCCCACGGTATAATGAAGATCTCTTCAGAGAGCAACACTTTGACGGTGGCAGTGGTGGTACACTAATATGCTCGTTTATCTCCGCTCCAACCGGATTACCGAGAAATACAAAGGTCACCCACTGCATAATCAATCCAGCCCACGGTAAGTCCAACAAAAAATAGTCACAAAAAACTAACAAAACAACCACCATCAGCTCCGGACTATTAACATGAGAACCCACCGAAATCCATCCATTCAGACAAGCTAGCCCAGCCTCACCATCACAATATACTTTATAATTCTTAACAGCGCACTGCTATAACCACCATCATCACCCAAAACTTAACTCCATGGTTGCTTTAGTTCTCCCTTTCTATTCGCTCCCAGGTGACCTGTCCCCACGTGGGGACTTCCACGACAAAACTGGAATTTACACTCTACTAAAGCCCGTATCATGAACATGCAAGCACAATACTTCCACACATATGCATACAAGGACGCACACAAAAATCCTTAGTCATTTCCAATCCACCGACAGCCACCACCACCGTTTTCCTAATCCTTCCTGCTGCTGCTCCGCCACTGTGAGCACAACCTACATCACCGACTCTCGGCAGTAGAACATCCCAAAGCTCACATCATCAGGACTTCAGGAACGACCAGAATCGTCCCAGCCGGATCAACCTATATGTGCTAGCTCAGCGATCACAAAAAAGAGAAAACAGGTTATTTCCGCCGATTTCCCACACATCCCAACTCACAAAAAGTACTTGACAACAACGTGAGAGGCAGGGGGAGAAATAGCGGGGAATGGACAGATAGACAGCTCGAGAAAGAGAGACAGGAAATCTCGTCAGATTAATCCAACTCCACCGGGAGGCTCCAAAAACCGAAATACAGCCCCCTCCCTCCATCCTCTTTCATTTTGCCTAAGACGCGGAAAAAAATTACTTCATCCATCCCCGTCAAAACGCCACCAGGCAGAAGAAGAAGCTCAAAAATAATCTCGGAGCACGGATTCTTAAAATTAATTTATTTAAAATATATTTATATAAAGGACCGTGTAAAAATATCACCAGAAGTAACATAGCTCGTTCTGATCCCGTCATACCGCTTCGGCTCCGCCCATTAGTAGCCGCGTAAGCGTGGAGGAGTGGAGCGAGGAAGACCTAAACTGTCTGACCTCCTACATCACTTCCGTGGCCCAAAAGCGGTATGTCATAGGAGAGTAAACTGCGCAGGCGTTGAAAAATGGAGCAATTTGAGTTATGACTCTCTCTTGCATCTTCAAATACATCAATAAAAATTCTACTAATGACTACCTCCAATGAACAACGCAAAAAATACTGCTGTGACCCAACGCATCTCATACTCTGGGCTGGTAGAATCCCATACTTTAGTCACCCACACGCACACTACTATCGCCAGCAAACTTTATATACACCTCAAACATTATGTCACTCATCATTCCCTAACTCTTAGGAAGACTGAAATGAGATAAACGTCCAAACATCTCTTAATACTCTACCCGCAAATGCTTCCACTACACAGCCTCACTTTACACGATGGCCGGCACAATCCAAAACTGATTGCAGGGCATCCTCATAAATAATAGTTTCTGGTCGCAGCGGAACTACTGACACCGTCTGCATTCAGTGGTGGTACACCCACCTTTCCGTAGTTTCGCAGGCACCCCCTTCCAACTAACTCCTGCTTTAATGTCGATTCTACTCAGTCAACTACTCTGGTCAGCTCAACTGCATTATTATCTTTCCCACCCCAACGTCTCCTACGCTCTTATAATACAGCCAAAAGCCACTCAACCTTTGCAATACCGGGGATGATTCCCAGACAAATTCCCCCTTCCTTTTCTCCCACTGTACTGGCATAGTTCCTTTTTGCGCGACGACGAGTCACAAAAAAATTACTACTTCCAACCCAATCGGATCCGTGCCTCGCTGGCCCAAACCTACAAAAAGTACATGCATGCATAATACACATCCATGGAAACCAGACTCATCCATGTTCCACGGACACACACACACATACTACTGTCTCCGTGCCTCGCTTGCCCAAACCTACAAAAAGTACATGCATGCATAATACACATCCATGGAAACCAGACTCATCCATGTTCCACGGACACACACACACATACTACTGTCTCCATCCCATAGAAAGTCTGCTAAGAAATACAAAAATTGGAACATTCTTCACTGCAGTCCTTCATCCTGCACCAAGCTGACACTGCAAAACGTGCACTACTACTAGGTCTTCCACCACTCCAGGATACGTTCAAGTCCTCCACCCGAAATCAGTCCCCTCCACTTCGCTGCAACCGTGGCAACAATCTCATATGATTACTGCTCTCTTCAAGTAGCAGCAGCCCCCATCCCCCGAGATCCGTCCCCCATCCCATATCATCAACATTATCACCATATATTCATCACTGCCACTACTGCACCGCCGTAAGTAGTACATGAGCATGATGCAAATCTCCATGGAGCTTCTACTACAGCACCCATCTCTCCAGACGCCTCAGTCCCAGCTACCGCATGCAAAGAAACGCACACAGATGCACATCTATGCACTCTCACTCAGTCAGACGAAAATCGACGAATGAGGAAACTTTAGGGACAGATGATGATGGCAATGAACATGATTATCATCATCCTTCTACTATTCCTCCGCCTCCTCCTCTTCTGAAACGTCCCAAAAAGGATTTTCTCCCCTAAATCCGGAAAATAGTAGACACAGACATGTCCATGTCAATTACTCATTTGTCCATCAAAGGCTCACATCATCACCATCATCCCCTTATAGTTACATACGTTACATATAGCCTGAATCAAAACAGTAATGATACGAATTACAAAGGCTCTCCAAAGCGCAAGCATGAATCCTCATTCAGACCCCCTCCATTATCTTTCTTTCTGTCCCTCTCCCAGGTTTCTCACATCTTCTGCTCCTCTTCCACTGCTACTCTGCCTCCTACACTTGCTCCATGCACTCTATTATACAGATACACTTGTATCCCTCCAGTGGCACCATTCCTTAACAGATGCACTACTTACTGCACGCGCAGTCAGACAGAACCATCCACCCTACTCGTCGTCGTCGGTCCTTTCCCACGAAAAAGGGGAGGATTTGAAAGAGGAGCATAAATGAAGTAATTCAAGCATTTTACTCCTCATCCGTCCACCACTCTTATTCCCTCATCAAAAATCCGCAAGGGCCGGCAGCGGCAGCCTTTGCAGCATACTACAAGTCAACACTCATCCACCGGATTAACGTCCAACGTCCACCAAACAAACTAAACCACTACTCCATTCATCTCTCTCATACACCTGCTCACAACAACGACCACGTCCATTAATTCCCCGCCGAAACTCTCCTTTCACACAAATCATAGCAGAGCGGAGCTAATCAAAAATCACGCAAACTGCATCCCGCAAGCCCTCACCGCTCCTCAATCCCTTCCCACCACCTTGCTGACTAGCTTGCTAGCTAGTCAGTCAGATAATCATCATCATCACAATGATGACACCATTTGTAACAGGTACAAAAGCGGTACCCCTCCGAAATCCACATAGATACTGCCACTGCCAAACTAGGAGGGATCGTAGCAATAAAAAATCCCACTCCACCACGCCATCCTGAAGAGCAACAGCAGCAACGACTAGGCTCCTCCTAGCGTCCGCCGCAGTATTTCCCCACCTCTTTCACCACCAACACCGGACCATACCATGCTATACGGGAAAGTTAGCATATTCTCAATGATTCCCCCGGGAGGTCTCGAAGCCATTAATGCATACAGACGAACCAAACACATACAAACATACTCATAACGTATCCGCTGGCCCCTAGACATGGTAGCAGAGCCACGACAGTTGGTTAACTCTCATCATGAGTAATGATAGAGGTCAATGCAACAATGGTAGGGGGGATCGGAAGGGCAGAGGATAATATATAAAATAATAATAATAATAATAATATACAATATTAGCCTACGGGCTCCCTTATTCCTCAATATAGTCCTCAATGCCGACGTTATTTTTTGTGTGTGAGAGCATGTGTGCGCCTTAATGAGAGGAACGTCGCGAATGGATTCACGTTATTAATATCTAAATAGCAACAGTAATCATTACAATACTGGAAACTTGTTACGGTAGCATTCCGTCTAATTAGCTCCTAATCCTATCTGTGAAGTGAGTCGTGGAAAAAACGAAATAATTGCCTCATTCCAGCCCTCGCCTTATAATCCAATTAATATTTTCATTAACCACAACCACGTGCCTCCTCCCACATAACAGACAATCTATTTGACTCAATTGTGTGAACCATCTAACAGCAACCCTCTCTCAATCCTAGTATACGGCATAAACTCGCCAATCAACTCACAGCATTCATGCCCTCACAACCACACACTAGCCCCAGTAGCATCCCCAGAAAGATAGGGCAAAATTAACGGGAGGAAGAAAGTATGGCAGACTCTCCTCAATTTTCTCTATATCCCACTAGCAATCATACATTAGAAAGCTTCCTGTATGCACTCTGTCATCTTCGTTTCCCCATTCTTGGTGGGATACAGGCAGGCTTATACCCACCCACTCACCCACACACACTCCTAAAACATGCATAAATACACAACAAAAACCGGAGCGCAGAAGTAAAGAAATGGAAACAAGTATGACCAAATGGGTCAAATTTCTATCCATTTAAATTTGTAAATCATTCCGGACACAAGCCACAGGACGGAGCATAGTTAGGTCATCACACATTAATCTCACAGGGACGAAGCGGCGTGAAATGACACAACCATGAGCTCAATGAGGAGTCACTGTAGGAAATTAGTACACTAGGATCCACAGATCCCCTCAAATCGGCACGCAAACGAGCACGAGCTGGTAGTGGGAGGTGGTGCTGGTAGTTGTAGCCTCTAAAAGAAATACGTCTAGGAGTGATCTTGATGAAAAACAGGCTGCTCAGAGTAAGAACGTGGACAGACATGTACATGCTAGATATGGAGGAGGGCGCATCTATACGCACACAAGTGCACAAATGGTATACATACATGCAGAATGAACTGGATGAGTGACCAAAACATCTCTATCCCCTCTACTCCGTCCCAAGACGCTTGTCAGCTCGGGGTGCCATCCTACAAGCTCACAAGGACAAACACACGCACACACACACACACACACAAACACACTTACACACACACAAACAAACACAAACACACACACAAACACACACACACACACACACACACACACACACAAACACACACACGATCCCCTTCACTTCCACACTAGCAAAATCCAAAGACAGAATAATTAGACGGGACTAAAGTTTCACCCGCCCGAAATTGAGACAAGAACAAGTGAGCTGGAGATGAAGATGAATTTGAAAATGCTCAAGGAGATGGTGGAGATGATGATGACAACGAGGAGGGGAACGCTGTACATATAAGAAAATCATGGTGCTGATGATGAGGACAGGGACGACGGGAATGAAAATGATGTAGATGATGATGATGATACTGATGAGGCACCCACTACTCTTCAACTTACTAACGTCTTACAAGAATCTCACCAAGGCATCCTCACCGCTCCTTCCTAAGTAGGCCTTACTTGTTTTAGTTCTCGAGCCAGCTTTAAGCACCCGCTTCTCCGCAAGCCAACGCAGTTCCATACCAAAAAAGAATATCCGCACTATAAAAGCACCGTTCAGACATCCCAAATGCCATACAGGATCCATTCACACATGCCCGTCCCCCACGAATGCCAAACATACACGCATTAACTGTTGAAACTACAACGAATAACCCGCATTTTTAGAGTCGTATAAGTCACTCTTCCAACGACTTTAAAAATCAGGGGCGATTCCTCTATCCATTGGAATCGCTGTACAAGCTTACAAACTCCTCAAAGAGCCCACGAGACAGGGAGACCGGGAGAAAGAGATAGACAGACAGACAGGCAGAGATATGACTCTTCCTAACACGTCACACGATTATTACGTGTATACAAAGGGAAAAAATGAACATTTAAAATAACTTGTCTCTAGCGCTTTCCCTTCCAGCCTCCATCTGTCTCTTCCCATGCTATTCCGTTCCTTGTGGAACGCCAAAAAAACTCTCTCGAGCATCCAACTTTTTTTGGGAATACTCTTCTCCTTCTTCTTCTTCTTCGTAGTCGTCGTCGTCTCCCTCAACTCCTTCGTCTCCCCTCATTCACTCCGTCAGTCAGTCAGTCACTCACTCACTCACTCAGTCATTCCCTTGGAATGTTCCAACTTGTAGACAGTCAGTGTACGATCCTGGGTAAATGCTAAACAAGGAACAACCTCACACAAATTACATTAGACACAAACACACATGCACACGCACGCAGGAACACACGCACACGTACCTAACTCCCAAGTAAGCATAAAGGATATCCTCGTGCCGCGAGACATTTCAAAAATATTTGCATACTTATTTTACCCCTCACCTCCTTTAGATATACATGTGCATACAGACAGACAGAAGTGCACATTCTCCACACAGATCCACTCCCCTCCTAATTCCTTTCCCTCAGACAGACGCACAGTTATTACAGATACAGACTCATAGAAAAAACCACTACCACCACCATCGCCGCAACAGCAGACAGATACCGACCGTCAGGGTGAGGACAATAATATATTTCTTCCAACAGCAACACATAGACCTTTCCAATAGCATAATTTCCGCCCCTCTCAAACGCTTCCATAGACAAATATATACACACACACACATAATGGAGAAGACACAGCCTCATCCTCAGCCGCACATGCTTCAATTCGTACATGCATGCATGTATATAAACACTTAAACGCCATCCTAGTACTTGCGTCCCTAGAAAATCCAGTGCTAGCGTTTGAGCCTCCACACAGGAAAAACAACATTACCAGGATCAATTGCAACATTTCACAGACCGACCGACTCTCTTTCTCTCTCCCGTATTTCTCTTACCGAATAACAATACAGGAAGAGAGAATGCACAGAGAAACAGAGAGAGAATGGAACAGGGAAACATATTACTTGTATCCATGGAGGACAGACCCTTCGAAAAACTCACATAATACGCACCCATAATACACGTTCACCACCTACCGCCACCACATAAGAAACCCTCAAGAAAAAAATGCACACTCTCAAATACAAACATACACGCATACACACACGCACACACTGTAATCTACTCAACATCAGTTACCAGGAAATGCACTGCATTTCCTCATCCCGTCTTCCACAGTAGTAGTAGTAGTAGCAATGGGATTTGAGCATGAAAAAAATAGCACAAGGCTGAGTGAGCGAGAGAGAGACAGAGAGACAGACAGGGAAAAAATTAACCGCCATCGTTTACATTCACTCATGGGGCATACAACCTCAAGCGTACTGCTAACACTGCTACTGTTATAGTACATCCATTCTACCAAATCGCATCTTCTACTACTACTCACTAGTACTCACCCCGTCCCAAAATCATTCTACCAACACCGTCGCTGCCGTAGTGGAACAGCAATCGGAACTAATTCCCAGGCTAGTGCACAAATGCACACCAACTAAAAAGAGAAACAAAAGGAGGGAGAATGTAAACTTTCCAGCTGTTCAAACCCCGCTCGCTCCGAATAGTTCAGTATAGCAAACCACAAGCTACTAGCACAAAGGGTTACTACCTTCAGCACCACATCCCACTAGTGATAAGAATAACGACAACAGCAACAACAATGACGACGACAGGAACAACATGGAACTCACCCACACACGCACACAACTACACATATACACACACACAGACACGCGCATATGGCAGCCACCATAGTGGCCGCCGCGGCCGACGACTCCACTCCAATGCCATGCGATAATATAACACAAATAGTTTCGACACGCACCCAGCCGCCGCATCCCAATCCCATGCCATCCCTACTAACTAAGGAAGGTGTCTCTCCTCACACAGTTCCTTCCACCATCACGGATCCTCTCGCTACAACATCTGAGGAAACAAGCCGGAAAATTCTACCATCACGTTTTCGCATATATCATTCTTCCTCCTCTTCTTCATGGTGATGGTGGGAAAAACAGAAATGGGAAAAAAAGAGCAAGGACGAGAGCCAACAAGGCGAGGAAGAAGGTCTATCCTCTGCGGAAGGGAGCAGGCAGATTAAGCAAGCAGCGGAGCAATACCATGTAGGAGTCGTCGCCTATGGTGGTGGATACAAGATGCAACACAGCTACACAACACCTGAGCATTTATCTCAACTCCCAACGGTGTCAATACAAATTGCCTATACGGCGGACACGAGTCAGAAGTTCCAGGCATTTTAACACAGGAGTACTCAGACAGCACCGCAACGCACCTGCTCCCTCCATTATTCCACCGCTGACCGTCATCCCTCAACCTCTTCCTCCCCTTGTAGCCTGTCATCGACCTTTTCCCCACTGAATTTACCACCCTCACAATCACACATCATCCATCGGACCAGTCAGGGAGGGGAGAGAAAAAACTATTTTTAACTTTAAAACCACTTCAAAATTTAAAAAAATGCCTCTTCCTCACATTCCGGATATGTTAGAATGCTCATTCATACATAGCGCACGCACCAGGAACACATATGCTTACTCCATCTAAAGTCCATTTCCTCCAACAACGGTCCTGCCATCCAATTCTACCGGTTGCCCTTCCTGTCTTCCGGCCCAACCGACCAACTTCACATTATCAGCCCTTTGCACGGCGAGGTTCATCCATTAAGATGCAAATTACCCGAGCGCGCAAAATAACCAGTCACCATCCAGCCAGCACTGCCATGCTAACTGGAGGACGAAGAAGGGAAAGACCTACATATGCGTTGAAGAATACAGCAGCCTTACCACAACCAAACGCGTGGATAGACGACTCCTCCCCACCTATATGATCCCCGATTCCACTTCCCCGTCTGTGTGTCTGTCTGTCTGTCTCTCTCTCTCTCTCTCTCTCTCTCTCTGTGGGCTGAACACTTATTATTACCAAACATATCTACTCATTCATTATTACAAATATATGCACCAGAGCAACATGCCTATGCCTTGTCAAACATCCTCATTCGTACTTTTCTTTACTATTACTTACTGTTATTGCACAACAGTCAGGACACAGTCAGACAGGCAGAGTGAGATTAGAGCATTAGTGAATATCTCCTTCCAACAAAAATTAACCTCTCTGCTTCTCTGCATCACTGCACCGCGAGAAAACGAGTAAAATGTGCTACATGGGAGTACTCAGAGTGCAGTTTTAAATATTTGTCGTCGTCGTCNCGAGAAAACGAGTAAAATGTGCTACATGGGAGTACTCAGAGTGCAGTTTTAAATATTTGTCGTCGTCGTCGTCTTCGTCGACATCCCTTCAAACGGTCATTCCCACCGATAACGGTCTTCTCTTCCCATCATCCACACCACTAATGTCCATGTGCCTGCCTCTGCCGTGTGGAACAATGAGTTAAACTTCGGTGTGGACAACCACAAGCTATCCCGTCCTCCACACCATTTCCGCCCTAGATGCACGCAGCTACATGCAAAATCAGGGAGACATCCCGCCATCTGCCCCGACGGCGTGTGCCTACAAACAGCACCAATAGTCGCCAACCCGGGAGAGGAAGAACTTCGCCTGGGAAGATGAGGAGGAGGAAATACACGAAGACGAAGTTGGTTGCTGCGCTCCTCCAAAAGCACAAAAAGGAAGAGATGACTCACCTCGTCTGCACCCGAAAATAAAGGCTCCCCAGTGTGCATCTCCACCAGAATACATCCCAGACTCCACATATCAATTGCCAAGTCGTAGGGGATGCCCAAAAGTACTTCAGGTGACCGGTAGAATCGGGACTGGATGTACTGGTATATCTGCAATATTCAGGAAAGAACACCAAATCACATTAAATCAAACCATTAAAGAATAACAATGATGCTTCTACCAGGCCATCCCGAAACTAATTTTACATTTTCAATGGTAAATAACTTGTCAGCTCCCAAGCTCCACACCCGACCCACTCCCTCTTCCTCAAAAATTATACAAAAAGATAAGCAGTCAAAAGACAAAGCCACACAGATCTTCCCCAAAGAGGCGCATCCGCACAACAAACGTCCTTAAGAATCTGCGAAATGTACAAAAAATACAGACTAGCATCCTAACATTCTAAAATGCTACTAAATGTCATACATCCCAGTTTTCTATCCTCTTAGAATTCCTCAAGGACACAACCATACAGACATCCCCCATCACCCTGTCCAAAATCCCATCTTCAATAAAAATCTTCACTTCCCCCCAAAACCAAACAAGCACAAAGGCACACACAAGAATCAAGCCAATCCTGCAAAACTCCCCC
>WJFA01001081.1:0-24908 GCA_009870155.1 Pseudobourletiella spinata | reverse complement strand
ATAGTTTGACCTCAGACTTTGTGACCCTCCAGAAGGGTCAAACCTGAGTTTCCGCACCTACTGCTTTGCAAGAGGTAATCTTTATGCATAAGCTCTGCGCTCCATAGGGTGTCGGCGCTGTGAGCCATTGGCATGTGGGAAGTGTCCCTTGTTAGATCCTTCTACGTGTGATCTAATATGACCGAAAAGTTTGTTATTTTGCAATTCCTCCTCTTCCTCGACTTCTTTTAAGTCGAAATTTTGAAAAATGACTGAAGGGTATCCTTGAGTACATAAAAATTCGAATGGAAAATCCCATGTTAAATTCTCAAAAATTCATTTTCATGAAATTCCCTGTGTTCTAGGCTTTTGCCATCCTTGAATATAAACGTTCCAGAACATAATCTAGACTTGACTAGACTAGAAATGAAAATGTTATTCGTTTCAGGTACAGTTTCCAAAAAATTCAAATTGATAATTTCATGGAAATAACTTCTGAGAATGTAACATATGCATCCTATTTGGGATTTCCCATTAGGACTTTCATGTACCCAAGGGTCTATAGTGACCAGTTTTTCCAAAACGAAAACAAGTACTTTCGTGTATGTACATACCTAATTTGCATGTACCTAAATGCATTAATATGTAGCCAAAATTTCTCAAAACCAGTAATGTACTCGTAAAACCAGTACGTCTGGTCCCTATACCAAGGGTCCCCCCGTAGGTGTTTCGGTCGGTTGAGGTCAAAGCTCACCCCATTTTGAGAATTCCTCGATCCGTCACTGTGTGAGAGCGAACGATTCTGGTATCATGTCAGTTGTCCCATTTCCAGTTGGCTAGAAAATTTAGCCACTTATTTTTCAAAACTACTCTCATGAGCCAACTGAAGCGGGTTTCTATCCTATACTTTTACCATTACCATCATAACATTCTGATTCATAAGCTGACACGCATGTCCAAATGTAATCGTGTCCAAATGCAAATGCAAATCGTAAGGTTGGACGCTCTGTAAAAAGGTAAATATACGTTCTAGGAGATATTTATTCTACGATTGAAATTGAGCAAAGCACACATTATTTTAAAAAAATATGCAAAAGGCCTTAAATAAAGGCCTCAATTTTGATTTGTTCTCTTAAGAAAGTTGCCTGTATTCGAAAAAAAATAGCATTAAATGTTTGTGATCTAACAGACGTTTTGCACTTTCATCCTATGTTTCAGACAGTGCTACGTGCTTAAGTTCTTGTCCCATTTTCATATCGCGCGTACAGACATTACTGGGTCCCACGAGCCTAATACTTATAGTTAATGCTACCTTGTAGTGCATGTTTCTTGACTCATAAGTTAACACGAATAGATAAAAACTTTTTTTGGTTTTAGCATATGAATTATGGTTCAAACAAATACTGTTCGAGGTGGATTCTATACGGCAGTTATTCGAAAAACCGGAATTGGATGAGCGGAGGATGCTTGAAATTTTAAAGCGAACTCAACGATGCGTTCTCATCTTGAAAGTAAGCCTTTCTACTGACGGAGTCTAAAAAATAATTGCAAAAATGGTTAACTCAGAAACGGTAAACTAACAGCATTAAATTCTAGCTACTTGTGGACCAAGTTATGATTCTGGAGACCATGACTCCCTTGGATTTTATGGAATTTCGGCACTATCTGTCACCGGCGTCCGGGTTCCAATCATTGCAGTTCCGCCTGCTCGAAAATAAATTAGGAGTCCGGCAGGTATCCCAACTAAATGAATACTAAGCAAAAATCACTGAGTTTTCGTTTAACAAGTTTTCTGTTCCGACAGGAGCACCGAACACGTTATAATGCGGCCCATTACGTGAATGTTTTTTCCGAGGGAACTGCTGCACAACAAATACGGGATTCCGAAACTGAACCATCGCTTTGTGATCTAGTGCAGAGGTAAGACCCAATTGCAGCGCAAAGTAGGTGAAAAAATGAAGAAATTAAAAAATTCAGGTGGTTGGAGCGTACTCCGGGCCTGGAGGAGACAGGTTTCAATTTCTGGCAGAAATACCAGAAGGTTGTTGAGAATATGCTACGAATAGAAGAAAACAATGCTCGGGTATGCTCTTTGTTTCCAGCAACACTACCTGAACATGTATTTAGCGGAAGAAATGTGAGTTCTTGGCACTGAATCATGTTGTATGTGCAGAAAGAACCGAACGAAGCAGTCCGAACAACATTACTGCAAAACGTTAGCAAGAAGGCGGAACAGTTCAAATCAGTTTTCGATGAGGCCACTCATAAAGCTTTAGTAGAGCGAGGTGAACGACGGTTTTCCCATAAAGCACTCCGCGGGGCTATTTTCATAACGTTTTACAGAGATGAGCCAAGATTCAATCAGCCTCACCAACTTCTAACTGCATTGATGGATATTGATGCACTGATAACTAAGTGGCGCTGTAAGATAATTTCACACTCGTAGCACCAGAGTAGAATGTGATAACTGACGATTGTTTTGACAGATAATCATGTGATGCTGGTGCAGCGTATGCTGGGCTCACAGCAACTTGGAACGGGTGGCTCGTCTGGCTACCATTATCTACGCTCCACTTTGAGGTAATGTTGAAGCTAAAAATTGGAGCTAATTCCAGTTTCGAATATAAATAGGATCTACTAACTTTACCTTTGCAGCGACCGGTACAAGGTATTCCTTGACCTGTTCAACCTGTCGACGTTTCTCATTCCGAGAGCTTACATTCCGTCCCTAACAGACCAAATGCGATACCGCTTAAGTTTGATGGAGGCGTTCGGCGAATCCAAGGAAGAAACAACGGATGATGCCGAATAACGGAATGCAGCGTAAGCATTTTAGGGCCCGTTCGAATGGTTTCACAATTACATAACCTTGCTTGAAAAAGAAGGGAGTTTATATTTTCAGGCCGCAGAATTGTCTCAGCTAAAAGATTTCACATAAACAAGACATAAAACTCATAAAAATGCATGTTCATTTTAATCATTTCGAAATTAGCTCAACTATTGATAGAAGTGCAATTATGAAAACTAGCAATGTTTGGAATAAACAGTAAAGTTAGAGTTGAACTTGAGATGTTGCGAACCCAGCTACGAACTGACGTTTCGTGAGCGGAATTCGGGTTCATTTCCTCGAACTAAGGCCATCAATGAGGTGTTGTAATACTCGAGACCTCCATCGGTTGACCCGCAGGTTTGGATACGACGTCTCCACCTCCACCCGCAGCAGGCATAACTTCATTAAACATGAACTCGTGCTGGTATTCGTTCAGATACTGAGTAGAGCGATGTTCATCGAGGAAAAGAGAATAAACTTTCCTGATATCATCAATTGAGACCTGGGAGTATAATTTAGGATGTTAGTACAATTTACATAAAGCATACTCCATTGAACCATACAGCTAAAATGGTGTGAGGAACCAGGCTTAGAACACTGACCTCATGAGACTTCCGTCGTCGCGCCACTACCCCAGCTGTTGTAATAAGCTGAATAGCATAACGTAATGAAGTATCCATTGCTATGCGTGTAAGTACAGATAGCCCGTCGGCAGGAACATCACAATCTTCTTCTTCACAACGGATTTTCAAAATAGCTTTAAGTTCTTTTTCCTCATATGGAACAGTCTTAATAATAATCATCCGATCAAGTAAGTCAATTGGAATTCCATGCGGCGATTGATAATTGGTTCCACGGATTCTCGTGATACCACGATTTGTTGCCATAATTATTACTGGAGACATGTCATGTTCAAGGGCTCGGTTCAAGAAAGAGAAGCATTCTATATCCAACATATGAGCCTATAAACCAAAAATATTTAAAAATTGGCATTCAAAATTGCACTTGATTAAAATGTCCAACACAAAAAATCTCTACCTCATCGATAAACAGGACCCCAGGAGCAATCTCAGCTTTACCTTCTTCACGCCATTCAGCAACTTTGGCATTTATCTGGTCCCTTACTTCCCCTTTAATTTCACCTGTGTCACCAGAAAACAAGGCCAAGAATCCTTGCGTTCGTGAATTAATTACGTCGATTTCATGGAGACTAACGGTGTGAACTACTTCTTTCCGTTTCTGCAATTCTCCCTCCGGACACTGCACATAACTAAAACACGAATGAATCATTAAAATAATGAATTCCACGGCACCAACTAATGTTCACTATGACATACCGAGTTTGGGCGCCAGTGGCATCGTAGTCCCTGGCACGAGCAAATGATCGCCCCAGTTTTGTGACTTTTCCAGTGGCTTTGTCAATCGTTATAACATCACCTGCTTGAATCTGTACACCAAAAGAACACGAAAATATTAAATTTAATAACTTAAACCTGATGTAGCAAACGCAAACCAATGCCAATTTAACTTATTTTACCTTTTCTTTCATGATACAGTCAATCATTTTCGTTCCCAAATCGTAAATAGTTTCCATTTCAGTTGTTTTTAGGGTAAGTTTGCCGACTTTTTGGGCATTACCGGATGCTGGGCTATCTATCATGATTTCAACTACTTCTCCTTCAATTATCTCTGTTTCTTCCCTGCAAAACGATTGTAATTTTAGCCATGCATCAAGATCACATACTTCATATCCTAATTTTCAAAATACTATTTCAAATTTTTCACTCACTTGATTCGAACCCCAATTGATTTCCGAATGGCCTGAGTAAGTGCTTCCGTCTTACTCATTTCCAAAGAGTAGATCTCAGAGGCCGCCATATTAGTAAACGGCGTATCTTGACCTAATGCTCTTGACATTCCCATTGCAATAGCCGTTTTACCGGTTCCTGGTTGACCCGCTAATAAAATTGCTCTACCCGCAATCTTGCCTTCTTTTATCATTTCAAGGACAATACCAGCACCACGGCGAGCCTGGACTTGACCGACCATTCCTTGTGAAGTCTAAAATAATAAACAAATTCCAGTACAGGTTTACGTTTTGGAAATCGGATTACTACATACATGTAACCTATCGTATAATCTCCCACCGCGGCGTATGAAAAACTTGTATGGTAGAGAATACAACTCAAGAACTGTCCTTTTAGTTACAATTGATACTATAATACAAAATTAACCGTTTACCTGTCTTGGTTCCAGCGCATCGTCGAGCCCGAGACCGCGAATGTGAGAATGAGCTCCACATCTTTCCAAGTAAGTTACCTCTCGCTGCTCAGGAACACTAACGGATGAGGTCTAAATACCATTAACACAGTAAAAATGATTATGAACGTGCAAATTACTATACAATAGTCGAAATTACAGGAAAATTCCCGTTGTTACTTACCGCCATGTTAACCGATGAGACTGAATGTGTGATCAATAATCCCGGGCTTATGGTATTCAAGTTTTCGTGCTCTTAGTCTAGTGGCTTGTGCACTACCCCCAGCAGTGATGCGTACAACCGTTAGATGTCGAGAAATTTCAAAGGATGACACGAACCGTGCCTGCCAGACGAGTGTTCTCTACAGAATTTTAATTAGCAAACACTGCACTGGGAAGATTAACATGGTGATTGGTGTCTCAAAAGCATGCGTAAAAATTTACAGGAACGTTATTATTTCAAACTGAACTCACTTAATTTTTCACCTTTCAATATTTCAGAAATGTCACCATTTTCGAGGAAAATTGTCAAATGAAACTTGACTCTGATTGCAATTCAAAGATTGTTACACGTTACACCCATGCCCATCACTTAGGTTACCAACCTTGCAAGCATTGGAATTGGATAAAATTGGAATGCTGGGCTTACATAACTCTCTGAAATTATCCGGAGAGGCAAACTTACGACAGTGAAAGTATATATCCCATTCCCATGAGGATTTTGCAGCTGTGGATTTCGAGTAAGTCATGCGACGAAAATTTGCTTCAATTTTTTTTATCAGACGGCGGTGAAATTTTTAGAAAGTGGCAAATATTGGTTTTTTAACTCTCCTAGTGGAAAATACCCAAAAGTAGAGCCGTTTTTGAGTATTTTTAAAAATTGATTGAAATCCAAAGCTGGAAAATCCGTATGGGATTTTAAATGACATTTTTCAGTTTGACCCCGAAACTTTATGACCCTCTGGTGGGCTCAAACCTGAGTTTCCGCACCTATAATATGAGCTTAAACGGCAACCTTACATATTGATTCACGGTTCTAAACTACAACGAATTAACTATGTGTAAGTTAAGGCTGAATCTAGAGAATGCAGCGTTTATCTAAGGAATGAAAACTTGGAATCATCTTGGAGGCCTCGGTTAACCTGATAAGAACTGGTTTTCCAAGAACCCTGGGACTATCTTATGGAGGTCTGTGTACACGGAAATGTTCGTGGAGAAAATGTGAAATTACAAAAAATTACGTACCACGACCGAAATAAGCTCTGATGTGGAACACAAACAAGTCTAACGCTTGGAGAGATATAGTGCCAAGGTGGCTTCGCCGCTTAAAATCCCAAGGTATCATTATCCGTATTAATGCGCAATAACTGCTGAAAAACAATTCCTCCTTAATTCTAACTCAGGTGATAGTTCTTTCGGTGGTCTATGACCTCCAGAGGACTAACTTGCACAAAGCAACTCCAGCTATAAGCTAGAGATGATGCCATTCGGCAAAATCTTAAGATAACCTGACGTTCAAATTCCTGAGAACTACAAAGCTTGTCCTTCTGTTAACTCAAATCTGAAAGTCTAGCTTTCGAATACTACTAAAATCACTGCTCTCAATCGAAGCGTTCTGGTTCTAGTAGCAAAACAAATGTGTCCTCCGTTGTTTTCAACTTGTTTGGGGTGGACTTGTACGAAAGCATATTTCAACGAGCACGTAGGAAAAGCTCTAGGACGGCTATGCAGAAAGAAGGTATTTGCGTGACATACCGTGCAGTTAGTCTGCCGGTTAGGTTAAAAGGGCAAAAGTGAACGAATAATTTTGCGATACAAAAATTATAATCAGTTGGTAAACTTATTTGTTTTGTGAGTGGTGCTCTTGAAGAATTCAACGTGTATTTAAAATCGACCAGACTGAGTTTGTGACGAACGAGATGGAAACTTTTGAGTATGTTGTGAAAGGCTCAGTTTTGTTGTGTTAGAACTAGCAATGTATTTATGCCTATTTTTGTGATCAATAATGCCAGGATTTTCCATTTTTTGCACTTTTGTGCAATTTGGTTATGCACTTATATTCGCTAGGTTAAATCTATTAGGCATACCGAAATTAGGCGAAATCCGGTTATAACTCTTTCTGAAAAATAATTTTTGCACTTTTTTCATTTTCACCTTTTTTACTGGTTTTAATCTATTCTGCCCATTTTAGTTCATATAACAATCATTTACACAGGCTGTACTCACTTAAAATGCACGTTTTTACCAAAAATCATGTGTTACACACTGCGGGTTGAACTTGGAGCTGGTTGTTAGGCATGGAGGAAAATAAATCAGAGTACGAAAAAGTTGTACAAACTAGAAAATTACACGACAAAGTTACAATATCTTACCTCTCCGTAAGGTACTTACAGAAGTACATATGCCCCAAAAGAAATGTGATCAAGTCAAAAAAATTAAAAGGCATTTTTTGCACTTTCGAATTTTCAAAACCACATTTTCGAAAAACAGAAAAACGCATTGTGGTCCTCGCCTTAATATCAATAACGTCATGGGGTAAAAGGTATTTCACAGAGCACACCTTTCAAATTGCGATGGCCATCTCCATATATCCCAGCCCAGGTGCGGGGATGTGCAAAGAACAAGTGTACTACTCAGCTCTTTTCAAAATTATTTAAGGACAACATTAAGGTCATTTTATGAAAGTATATATATTTAATTTCAGCATCACTTGAGTAGAAGTAACTGGAGCTGGAAGTATCAATGTATGGCTAATATTATTAGCGCTAAAACCGCCAGAAACGCAAAAGAACCTGAGGATCTTGGCATGGCCGCATTATCTTGAACAAACAGAAAATTATACTTTTCAATTGGCCGTGCAGTATTTTTCTGCCAAAAAATCGATTTTAGTGGTAGCAGAACTCACCGGTTTGCATCTTGATAACAACGCGCCTTAGAGTGTTGACGGTGTGCTTCATGAAGGCAAGATTTTTCTCCGTTGCCATGGCTTCCACACTGCACATATTGCGACAATCTGTCGTTCTATAAGTTCCTGTTGCAGAAAATATTGTCTCAAGTAATGTCAAACACGGACAGCGTAAATCATATCAGTTTCAGTTGCACTAAAATCCAGCAATAACTCACTCGTATCTGTCAGAGTCACGGCGGGTAAAATTCCTGCACGGTCAATAGGATGGTTCCAGAATGCGGACTGCTCAGAATTAAGGAAGTGATTCACCGACGTGGATACAAAAATATCACCACCAAATTTAAATGGAATTAATCGCGGCTCAATGACTTCGCCTTGCTTGGTTTCGTAACCAGCTGTCCTCCACCCCTCTTGCACTTGCAGAACGATAGGATGATCAACACTGTTATCTCGCTGAAGCAATCCAAGAAAATCTCCGACAAATTCCTTCTCAGATATTTGTGCGTACGCTTCCGGGAAGGACTGAAATTTTCGAAGGAATCATGGTATTTACAAGTCCCTCATGACAGGAACTGATAAAATTATAAAATCGTCTTGCATCTTTGTTGAACCAAAACCTGAGCTGTTTCTCACCCTATCTATACCGAGGCCCTGGACAATTTGAGATCTGACTGTATCATTGAAGTTCATGATATTGTCAAGGACGATTGCACCATTGAAAGATTTTCGGTCAGCGAGAAATTTGGGTAGCCAGTATTTGGCAATTTGAGTCGCTCCAGTTTCTGCTCCCGCCACATGCTGATCATGCTGGAATAGTAATCAGTATCAGTAATTAATTAATTAAGCTCTATGGGCTACTTTTCAGTTCCGCATTGTTTTCCTTTCTCACACACATTTCTTTTAAACGCTGCATCAGTGAAGGCGAAAACGATGGACCGTTTGAGGACACTCCTGGGTGGGGAGGACGAAGAATCCAAGTCATTGATGAGTAAGTCTGCAAGGACCAGAAGGGCAGCGATTCCCGACCCATCATTGACAAAGTTTCCATTCGTATCTACACAAGTGGTGGATCGAAGAAGCAGTTGACAACATCTTCCTTCATTGTGCTATTGAATAATTACCCGTTTCGAGCGATCCTAATTGCAAATTTTCAACTACCAAAGTTACCTGTATCATGATTAGTTAGCAGCATCAAAGGAGTATCCTCAATTGTGTCATTAAGGTTTGGGTTGAGGACAAGAAGTATATTCGTAACGTTGATATCCTTTGTGTCTCCGTTGTAGTAAATCCGAGTGGTGTTTGTGTAAATTTCAGTCAACGACACGAGGCCTCTCTGCCTTGCCTTTAACTCAAGCATTTCCACTTGATGCTTTATGTACTGAATCATCGCCTTCCTTCCTGCAATCCCATGTACCGGGTGCCTGGAGGATGCAAAAGGGGCGTCTGGGCTCTTAAGCTTCGACCGCAGCATCTCGGCTACATCTCTTGTATTAACTATTCGCTCTTCAGGAGCAGCCAAACTGAGCCCTGCAAACACAATCCATCTTAGAAGTAATTATTACAGCTGGAAACACTCTCTAGATAAAGTTATCGTATGAAGTTCATGGATGTCTCTTGCGATCACAGCTTGATCCTGCACAGTGGTAGGGAACCGCAGCGGAGCGTAGCTAGCCTCAGCGGTGCATTTGCTAGATTGTGAGCTGCCCTGGTACATCTGTCAACACCCTCCACCGCATTCAGGTGAGAGCTCAGAGAGTACACACGAGTATCCCACGAAACAAGTGACAGTGTGCAAATTTTTTAAGGAAACTCTAGGTAACCGTTGTTTCACGGGTGGAGTTTTGTTGAGGTAGAGCTGAGCTCGGACAGAATATTTGTCCCCGGCTCAAAACATACCGTGAGTGAAACCAGAAGTTTCCATGAATCTATTTAAGCTGGACGTACTCAGCAGCTTTCTTTGATCAGCTGTGCTACATACATCTTAGAAGAGTTACATGAATACATAGTATAATATAGTATGACTTGTAGTACCCTGAGTAAGTGAATAAAACATTAACTAACTATGCTTATGAATTGCTCTGGGCTCAACACAAATATTTACTTATTATTGCACTTTCAGGCATGGTCCCTAGCGTGGCTCTTCTCGTCTTTATTGTTTGGTGGATGCAAAACAGTGCATACATGAGAGGCCCCACCTATCCTACTACAATATAATTCTTGTCGCTGCCATCCCATAGATCGCAACATCCTAGAGTGAATTTTAAAGAATTATTTAAGTAATTCGCTGGTGTACCTCGGTGTGATAATAATGTTACTTATTATTTCGTACATGCATAAATTATACTTCATGCCTCTTTGCCAGCAGGCTTTTACCGGCCATCCGAACCCTATAGCGTACTAACGTGCTTAACATCTGGAAAACTTAACTAGTTGATGCGAAACCATGTGGTTTTCACAGAGTCGTGACATGCCGGTATGAACCAAATCATAAGTGATCGTATGGGGATGTAAGCCTCTACACTAACTTTCAAGATAAGAAACTGGTTACTAGTATATTATATTGAGTTATGTCATATCAAACCGGAAGGGTGTCTGCATCATGGTGTTCGATTTTCGACTCCTACTCAGTATCCTATCCTCCCACCGAGTAATTACCATTCCGCGCCGCTTTTTAGCACTCGGTTCATTCTGGCGGGAAATGCGAATTATTTTGTGGTGATACGGCGATTCGGCTGTAACTCACCGACGGGTCAACCCAATCTAGTCATTTTTGTTTTAAAAGAAAGAGAATTAAATTCTCTAGGACAGGTTCTTAGGATTTTTTCAAATTGTTTTTCTAAAATTTCAAAACAAAGTTCAAACTGAAATTCGGTTTTCTTCAAAATTTTCAAAATTTGTAACTTCCTTTTCAAAATTTGAAAAAACTGCGGAAGATGCCATAATCATTTCAAAACCTGTCCTAGAGAATTTAATTCTCTACTTCAAGTTTTCGAGTTAAACTCTCTCGTTCATAAGTTATACGCGTTTCGCTGTGGAACCATAAAAACGCTCCAAAAATGGTTCCGCAGCGAAATGCGCGGCCGATTCAAGTAATTTTTGTTTCAAAAGATAGAGAATTAAATTCTCTAGTACAGGTTTTGGAATGAATATGGTATCTTATGTAGTTTTTTTAAAGTTTGAAAAGAATTCACAAATTTTGAAAATTTTGAAGAAAACCGAATTTGGTTGAACTTTGTTTTGAAATTGTAGAAAAACAATTCCACTTTCGAAAAAATCATACAAACCTATCCTAGAGAATTTAATTCTCTATCTTTTAAAACAAAAATGACTATATTTGGTTGCCCCGTCGGTGAGTTACCGCCGAATCGCCGTAGCACCGCAAAATAATTCGTATTTCCCACCAGAATGGACCGAGTGCTGAAGTGCGTGGCGGAATGGTAGGTAATTACTCGGTGGGAGGATCACATACTGGGTTGGAGTCGAAAATCATACACCATGATGAAGACAACCTTCCGGTTTGGTATGAAATTACTCATACCAATTATATCAATATACCAAACATGATAATATACCACAGTAAAATCTCCCTAAACCGGCCTTGTGTAATACGGTGAACTTGTTATAACGTTCAATTTCTCGTATCCCTATATGTCTTTTACAGTGTAATTTTCAGGGCTTATAACGGTTATTCCTTATAACGGTCAAATCATTTGTGTTCCCCGAAGACCGTTGCAAAGAGATTTTACTGCAGTTGTCCTACATATTTACTCTCAAGATTTGAATTTTCTATAGTTACAAGATCTAATTAAAAAATTAATATACAAGCGAATTACCCCAGAAAAGGCTGAGAACAAGGATGATGAGTTTTGCCATGCCTTCTAAAATGGAACAAGATGAAGAATCGCTGCTCGATACGAGACTTGTATGTATCAACTGTCACAACACTCTGGGTTTGCGAGCACAGAATGCGACACCCCGGCGTTGATTGAGATGGTGCAGAACCTATCTGTTGATCTAGGACTTTGAGGTGAGGTGGTTTACGAGTGTGGTTTGTTGGTTAGTCAGCGCTATGGAATTATATCCCTGTACCTTTGATATGCTATGTACCATGAGGGCACCAAACATTAACTGTTGTGTAGGAAACCCTCATCTCATTTGGGTTTAACTATTTTACCTTTGACGTTATGAAGTATGCCTCATCAACGCCATTACTCACACAATATTTAGTTTATTTATGAACACATGATTGACACACATGGCCAGTATATCAATTCCAGTTAGATGGAATTGTCTCGTCATGAGGATATGTCATCATTTCAAAGTCTTTGTATAGTTCACATCCGTTGTGAACGTGAAACAGTACTTATAGACTTGGAGATAACATGAACAAGTGCGCCCCGTCGGCTTGCACCTACATTTCAGGCAGAGCCGAACAATAACGGCGACATGAGATAATGCTATTATTCTTTGCGGTCTAGCAGCTATCAAACAGTGTCATCTCCAAGCTAAAGGACTTCCATCTCTTCCATCCGTGAAAATTCAAGCATCTACTGTGGTAGCGATATATGAGACCTTCATAGCATATCGCACTATCCAGGATACCGTAGAGAAGGATCTATGTTGTGGTAAAATACTTCTATCTAGCAGATGCAGAGCTCAGTGGTTGGGGAAGTGTATTCGATATATTCTATATAGAACGTGCTTTGTGGTTTGTCTAATCCAGGCCTCAAGTTCTCTGATCCAACCTCATAGCCTACCGACGTTTCAATCGTACAAGTCGTCAATGGCACATTGCGTCTGTGGAAAACGCTCTCACTCTCTACATGAAGAACCTACATTGAAGGAGTTACTACTAGAGGTACATTGATTCTGAATGAGCAAATTTTGCGAAAGACATTCATTCAAAAACCCCTTGTCATAGATTGCTAGGATAAGGCAACCGTACGCACGTTACAGAGTTTCTATGTATGAGAAGAGGGTTTGAAATGATCTCATACATCCGGGCACACCGTTTTCTGGAAACTCCATTAAGAGGTGATACTGGCTTTAAAACGGGTGATTGCGTCATTTAAAGACCACAAGCACTTCCTGGAAACAAGGAGCATGAGTTTGCCAATGATGCATCATGACTACGGCTTGGATGACGCCTTTTGTACTTACGCAGTGATAAGTCTGGTTGCTCCTCACATCTGGCAGTTGGGACCCTCCTCGGTTTTTACAACCAGAAGAATTATTCATACCTCCTGGCATCCTGGTGCGGTGGTCAATGAATAATGGGGTAGGGAAGTGGGTTCAAGCACCGCGAAACGTCGGCCAGAGGTTTCGTGGTTTCGTGTTAATAACACCATGGTACCTTCCCTTGTATGAATAGCCATCACCACCCAAAGATTAAACAGTGATTTCACTGGTTCTGCTCAAACTTACTACCGCCAGTTAGAAAAAATCAGAAGCTAAAAATGAGTGAAGAACATGTATGTAATGTACCAGTGCTTTGAAAAGTAACAGCCATTGGCAAATACAAATATAGAAATATAAGTACTTAAGTCCATCATTGACAAATACAAATATAGAAATACAAATGCTTAAGCTCGTCAATTGCAAATACAAAGACAGTAGGTCCGCGCTATTCCGGACCCCTTTAATCCGATACCTCGATTATCCGGTCACATTTGAGTGGTCCCGGCAGAGCCCCATATAACATCCATGTAATTCATACCCTTTAATCCGACCCCCTTTAATACGACCACCTCCTTTATCCAATCGCACTTTCATGCCCCAGAGCACATTCTACACCCTTAATCCGGTCTAAGCCTTTCAGTGTTGCTTCCTTCATCAATGCTAAAAATGGCAACGTTGCTTAAAAGCGCCAAAATTCATAGCCAGTGACGCCGCTTGCTTCATTTGGCATCGTAACTAAAATTATAACTCAAATAGGAAATACAGTCGAAGTTAGTTATTTAATGTATGAACAGTGAACTCTGGTATTAAGGTAACCCTGAGGTCACTTCACATTGTTACTAACATGCAGGAGTCATGACTACTTCATTAGTGAGTGTATTTCATGGCCCCCTATAGAGGCTATCAACGACTGAAGATAAATTTAATTTGTTTGGAAATTTAGTGCGACTAGTGTTACGGTGCGCGTCGCGAATATTTACATGTATTAAAGACTGAGCAGAGATGCTACGTCATAATGCCTCGTGTACTTTCTCCATGTTAGAAGTATATGCCTTAAGTCTAACTTTAGGTCACGATTACGGGTCACCGGGTCAGTGGCCGACCATGCCAAGTAGTATGTAGGTGCCAGTAGTCTTAGGCTACCTGACTAGTATAGTAGTAAATAGTGAAGTTGATCATTACATTAAGTGTAAAGTTCCAGATTACCCCAGCCCGCGTTGTTAATCCATCCTTAGCCTGGAGAAGGAGTGGAACAATAGTAATAAGTAATGTTAATGGATTAAGTTGGTTGAAAAAGCCTAAATGTAAATATAGTTAATCCGGTTGAGTATCGACTGGGGTTTGTTGTTATTTTTAGAGTAGAATTTAGGTCACTCGGCAGTACAAAAACAGACCAAAATTGTAAACAGTCAGTAAGTAGTATTGTATCCTAGCAGCTAGTAACCAGTGTCTTCTCGTCGATACCAGAGTGTCGTAAAAAATTAGTATTTCGGACTTGTGCTTCGGGAGAAGTGAAGACTGTCCATTCTATTTAGTAATATCTAATTGTATTTCGTACGATTGTTCAAGTTGTACAGTATAGACTTTAAAATAAATACTTGTGATATTACTGTAAATACAGCATCTTGGTTAAACTAGTCAAAACCAAGCACTCAGTATATTCCTCTCATTTCCACATCATATTGTGACGGGCATCAAAGCAACGGAGAGAGAGCATCCCGATTGGGCTGTAGCGTGCATCCTCACAAAAATCTAAGGCGCCGGGTAACGTATCGCAGAAGAACGGAGTACCCAGGATTCTGAAGGACTATTGGTAGTATTTTTCGTACAGGCCGGATGAGAACAACGTCCGGGTGAGTAATAATAGTGTAAAGCTTTCACTTTCCCCATCCCAGATCTGCATGATAGTCTGGATTCATTTCAGAATGCTCAGTGTATTTGTACATTGGATGAACAGGATGCATTCAAACAGATTTGATTGGATGTAGAAAGTCGAGAGATTTTAGCTTTATCTACTAACGATGCTAAGTTTCAACCTTTGAGACTTCCGTTGGGTTATCGGAACTCAGGAGCGATTTTACAAGCTACATTCTAGCTCAGTATGATGCGCCATGGTTAGGTAATTATATGGACGACAATGCGTTTGGTGCTAATAGCTTTCACAAAATGTTAGAGCGTCTAGAAATCGCTTGGAATATTATGCAGAACCACAATATCAAGCTAAAACCGTGAAAGTCATTCGAATTTTGCGACTTTTCGTATCCAGGGCTCATTATTAGTAGGGAAGGTATAAGGATAGACCCTGAGAGAATTGAGGTCATAACAAAATGGAAAACTCCCAGTGGCGTGAAAGGCGTTAGATCGTTTCTAGGGATAGTATGGTTCTTTAGACGTCATTTATGGGAGTATTAGTCGATTGCATTGCCCCTGTATAGGCTGTTAGAACATAATACCCAGTTTCAGTGTACAGAGGTTGAGCCGCATGCATTCGAAGAATTAAAGAAAGTCATTTTTTACAACAACGCTGATCGTTTCGCCAACGGAGAAAGGAGAGCTAGAGATATTCTGTGACGCGTAAGATAAGGCTATTGGTGGTGGTCTCATTAAGAAAGAAGCGTATTTCCATTGCCTTTTTCTCGCAGAAGCTCAAAAATAATGAGATGCAGTGGACGGTCACTCAAAATGAGTGTTTTGCCATACAGCGGTCGAGGAATTCCACAATTACATATGGGGTCGGGAAATTAAAGTATTTACCGATCACCATAGTCTACAGTGGTTATACGAATTGAAAAACCCAAGTGCAAGATCAGCGAGATGGCTAAAATGCTTTCTCTATTTAATTTAAAAGTTTTTCACGCCCCTGGAAAAACAAATAACGTGGCACATGAACATTCACGCATCGATTTACAGTGTGTAAAGCTGGGTCAGTTAGGATTCTCAACTAAGTATGCAGTCAGCGGTCCAGTTTATTTCAGAGCAACCACGGTCATAAGCATGGATGACCTCTATCATAATGTTAATCCGAAAAGGTTTAGCTATTGTGGTGGAATACTGAAGAAGTCCTTCGCAGAGTTGCAAAAGAAGGATACAAAATTTAGTGGAATCATAAAAAAAATACAGAGATCCAGAGATACAGAGAAGTTGATGAACTTGAAGCTCCAGGGAAATATTGTTCGGATTTTGCTTATGTAGATAGCGTCATATATAAGGGTAACTATAACCCTGATGTATGAATGGTTGTAAAAGTGAACCAGAGAAAGTGCGAAAGAAAGTGTTCGAGGAGATTTACTGCAACTCACTTTCTCATTTGTCTTTAGAGAAGACATGTTTAGCTTTAAGACGTAATTATACCTGGCCTAACATGTTTCGTGATATTAGAAAAATGAAAAGGTCATATTTTACTTGTCAGAATTTTAATGTACCCCGAAAAAAGAAGTCTGGTCCATACAAAGCCATGATGGTTCCCGCCGAACCATTTGTAAAAATTTCAGTAGACTTTGTAGGACCACTTGTTGAGACTCCGAGAGGGAACGTTAACGTGTTCGTGATGGTTGACCAAGCCACTAGATGGGCAGAAATGGTTCCCACACCCGATCAGTCATAGGTTAATGTAGTTAGGATTCTGCAGGACAGGCTGCTGAATAGGTATGGTCATGTAAAAGAAATAAAAGCTGATAATTGCGCCTGTTTCACCAGCACCACATTCATAGAGTTTATGAGAAGAAATGCGATAGGTGTCACGTTCAAATCACTGTTTAGGAAATGTTAGCCAAGTTAGTGGACGAATCTCGTACCAACTGGGATGAGATGTTAGCACAGGCAAACTTCAGTAATAACACCGCAGTTAATAGAGTTACCAAGTTTTCAGCTTTCTATTTGTTGTATGGGAAACTTCCATACTGTAGAATAGACAATCAGCTGACAGTATGTTCAGATACTGTCATGAAGGAGACGTTAGAAGATCGATGTATTCGGAAGTAAAGAGACCGTCTGCAAGCAAATGAGAATACCTGTCGGAATCAGTTGAAGGACAAACAGGAGTTTGACAAAAAGCTCGAAGGTATGAAAAGGGTGATAAAGTGCTTCACCGGAACTTTATAAGAAAACCAGGAGCGTTAGCAAAATTCGCCGTTAAGTGGAATGGTTCATATCAGGTTTACGATAGAATGGGAGATACCACGCAAACGCTCTCTAATCACACGGATCCAACTACCACAGTGGTAATGACTCATGTACATAATTTGAGTTTTTGAAAGTTTGACTCAAATGAACAGATAGAGGACTAATGTGAAAATGATCATGATGCCTCATTTCTTGATGATCATATCCCGGTCCCCGATTATCCAGAATTTAATTATGCTGCGGTACCAATTATTAATTCCGTGAACGCAGTGGTTCTAGTAAATCGGGAAGAGGTACCTACTGATAGGTAGTTTCAGTTCTGATTCTTATCAGTAGTTCTGGTGAAGTGCAGGGTGGTCAGTATGCCCCACTTTTGGGTGGGCATAATTCAGAGCAGGCGAATGCCCCAGCTGAAGAGAATCCGGTTGAACAAGGTCATGAACAGGTGGTTATTGAGTGATCATGATATAGATGAATTTTATGACTGCATTGAAGTATTAGGAAGCAGTACTTCTAGTGAGGAGCTGTTTGAACCTCCAGAATCAGCACCAAATGTAACGACAACACGTAGCGGTCGTGCTGTCAGACCCCCAGCAGTCCTAAACATGGACCCTAGCGCCCAGTTATATAAGCGCATTGGTGTAGGAGTCCGGTCAGAGCGCGAATTAATGTTAGCATTCATGCAGAAGGCGTTCCTGTCTTAATAGATAAGTTGCCGGAGCCTTACAAAGGACCAAATTCCCCAACAACGATGGATATCGATCGGGAAATTGAGGGCATCAGGACGAATCAGAAGTCAAATAGCATCAGGAAGCAAAAACAAAAGTGCGTTGTTTGCATGTAAGCGCGGTTTCGGACTAACATACGACATGTCAAAGTGGACTGTTCTACCCGTAAGATTTGCCGCAATGAAATAACCGGGGAAGCTTTATACTATGTTTTCAAAGGGAGCCACGTAGTAAAAGACTGCTCTCATAATGGCAGTAGTCATGGTGCAAACTGATTATGCTTTTAGATCAGCGGTCCAGAATTACGCCACCATCTTAATTGATTTAGTGAGCGATTCGGATGACGAAATCCAAATTGATCAGACTGCGGCAGTCCGGACTGAACAAACGGTGGTTGTGGAACCAGCGTCGAAGGAGAGCGATGATAATGTTATTTGCTTAAGCTAAGGTAAATTTAGCTATGAGGACATAGCTGGACTCTTACCCAAGGGGTATGTAACCATGCACGTCACAAATGTATAATTGTAGTAAAGAATGAGTGTAGAGGATACGCTACATTGCCTCGTGTACTTTCTCCGTGTTAGAAGCCTATGCCTTAATTCTAACTTTAGATCACAATTACGGGTCACCGGGCCGGTGGCCGACAATGCCAAGTAGTCTTAGGCTACCTAACTAGTATAGTAATTTAACGGTGATGTTGATCATTATACGCAGTTATTGTAGTTTACGGGTAACGGCTCTCCCCATAGTATATACATACATACTCATACATCAGGTTAAGATTGCAGGTCACCGGGTCGGTGGCGGACGACGCCGTTTAGGGTGCTGGAATTTTGGAAAGTAGTAAAAAGCTACCGTAGGACAGACCCCATCAGTAGTAGGATAACTGGATCGGAATGGTAGGCGTTCTATTCCAGCATTGTGCCACAGCAGCAAATATCCCATTTACTACCCCACCCTGTAAAGATAAAAAATGAAAATCTGGACGCAGTTATAACAAAAGAGGAACTAATCGAAGCGATCAAACAGCTTAGCAGCAAAAAAGTTCCAGGCCTTGATGGCATCACGAACGAAGGACTTAAAGCTCTCCCGCAAAACTAGATAGACTTTATCACCATCTTTTTCAACATAGCGCTAGATAGTGGACAAACCCCTGCAGAGTGGTCTGAGGTAGAAATAGTAACACTGTTCAAGAAAGGTAATAGAAATGACCCGGCAAACTACAGGGGAATCTCACTAATCAGCTGTTGCGCAAAATTATTCACACAAATAATTTTAAAGAGATTAAATAACTGGGCGGAGGAATACAATATTTTGCCAAGTGGGATTTCGTAAGAATAGAGGCTGTGTCGATCATATCTTCTCTCTAGCATGAATAATTCAAAACCACATACGACACAAAGGAAGAAAGGTTAACGCAGCATTTGTTGATTATAGAAGAGTGTTCGAGTCAATAAGTCATAACATACTGTGGAACAAATTCAGGTAATTACCCATATAATAACTTGGGGGGGGATTTGGGGCACCGAAAAAGCTGAAGTCGTAGAAATGATCCAGAGAAGATTCAAGTACACACTGAATCTCCCAAAAAGTACTGCAAATTATATAGTCAGGATTGAAGGGAATAGACTTAAGCTTGAATACCACATTTTTAAAAGATCAATGAGGTTTCTAACAAGAATTCTAGAGATGGAGGACTTTAGAATCCCTAAAGTAGTATTGCAAAAAATAAATGAGACCTCAGAACATAGCCCGACCTCAAATTGGGCTTCGCAGCTGCAGCTTCTTGTGAACAAAGTAGACCCTAATATCAAAGTCAAGGATTTAGCGGTGGATGTAATCAGGGGAATTTTTAGGATTGGTGTGATACTTACCGTCAGAAGTTGTATCTGGAGGACATTGAGCGGGTAGTTTACTCTAAGTGTAACCCTAGATACAAAAGTCTCTTAACTGCTGAGCCTCTCCCTCTTTATCTTTTAAACTCGGACATGAATACAAGCAAGTTGCCCATCATAGCTCAACGTTGTTGCTGCCCTGACTTTTTCTACTGTATGAAATTTTACAATTTCTCTCATGTATTAAGTAGTGAAGACCAATGTCTAGATTGCCAATCTGGTTCGAACCGAACATGGAACCGCATCATTTTCTCCTGCGAAAAATACTGTGATACCTGCGCCAGATCCCTGAGGGAATTTTAAATATTTCATATGAAAATTTGATAGATTTAATTAAGCACCCTACGGCTAACTTTGTGGATGGGGTTCACGACCTTCTTTTATTTTACATTACATCCTTGAGTTCCCCTACAGTGCAACAAAATCGTATGCAAATTAATGCATCTTTTAGTTCACATGTGATATTTGATTGTAATTCCAATTCGATACAACCAAGCTGTGTACAAATGCATGCATCCTGCTAAAATGACTTCATGTAATTCTAGGTTTTATTTTAATCCAAATGAATATTTTATTCCCTAATAGATTTTTGTATGGGTTGCCACAGCAAAATAAATCAATTCATTCATTCAATCTCTCTTGACGATTTCTTCGAAAAGCATCACATGTGACGTAACAATCGAAAGCCGGGCAGATGGATGGGTGCAAAGGCCTACTTTTCTCTTCAGTGCACCTTTGACCGACGTCAAAGATTAAAACTAATATGCATTTATATGTCCTGCATCCCTCGAAAATACTTAAGTGGTACCACGAAATAATTTTTCCCCAATGTACACATTTTTGCAAGTGTTGCGGCACGAAAACGAGCCGGAGCTTGAAGACTCCAGTATGAACTATGAACTGAGTAAAAGTTCGATGAGCTTGAGTGGGCGGTGAAAATGAATTTACAGCAAACGTTCTGGGCCACCGAGCGGGGCTCAGGAACCCTCTCTCAGCACCAGCCTGTGGTCTGCTGGTGTGTTCGAAGCAGGGAAACAGAGAAAGAGAAGATGGATGAATGTATTGGGCCAATCAGCGATGAGCGCACGGCCCATCTCTCCACAGCACTATCAGCGAAACATTCCGCAGGCGCGTGGAGATGGAGTGTGGTGGAACGTTGCGGACTTCGCCCAGCGTATGGAGAGCTAGCGTGCTGAACATTGTTTGACGGCAGGGCTACGAATGAACTTTCTGCCCAGCGAATGGAATGGCCTTTTCCAGAAGCCGTGGAACCCCGAGTACCCTCGCGTATAAAAGCGGACGGGCTGCTCCAGCGCGGTTGGGATTTGACCGACGAATTCTCACTGGTGTAGCGCTCCTGACTGCACTGATTTTCGGTTTGTGATTTTGTGAATTTTCTTCGAAGTGTTTCACGGTGCCCTGACGTGGGGCGGGCATTTTCGTGTATTTTCTCGAGTCATTAATTTGTGAGAGTCCATCTGAATTTTTACTTTCCTGACACGGGTCTTTCATAAGGAAAATTCATTTCTTGTGTAAATAAAGTGGTTTCGCTAGTCCCAACTCCCCTGGCCTGGTGTGTGTAGTCATTAAAATAGTTAGGGACTGTCCAGATACTGCGTATACTTTTGAGGGGATGGAGGGAGTCTAGCTTGCTATGATGGGTGTATACGGGGGGAGGGCTATAGCTAACCAAAAATTTTAGGAGCGGGATTTTAGTCATTTTTGGGGTAAATAATGTTTTAAAATAATTGTATGTCAGCAATCAAATATAAAACGGTGGCTTTGCTATTAAAGTTCTTCTCTGTTCATCGCGAAACCTGTTTGCAAACAGCTACAGCCTTTAGTTGATTTTTATCAAAGGGGGCCTTGGAAAGTTAAAAATATTCATGTTAGTTCACACATGAAAATTTTTATTTTCAATTTTGGAAAAATTACATTTAATTTAATATTTTGGGGAGACTATACCACGCCATGGATAAGAACTTTCGGTACTTTTTTAGGTTTCAGACGGTGCTAACTACGGTGGCAATTAAAGTCCCATATTGGTATCACTTGTTTAGATTGAGCACATTCATCGTCAGACTCAAGGTGTGCTAATAAAGGGAGCTCATGAAAAATGATTATTGTTAATTTTTTCTTTGAAAGTGGGAAACATAATTCAACATTACAAGCATTTATTTTTGATTCATTTGAGTAAAGTGTAGGTCCTCTTTACGATTGTCACGAAGTAAACTTCATTTCAATAAAAATGAGGGTATTTTGTCACCAGGAAATTTTGTATGCGCATAGGGGGAGGGGGGTCCGCTGAAATGACGACTTGTATGCTAATGGGAGGGAGGAGGTACAAAATAGATAAAAACAGTTCACGCAATATCTGGACAGCCCCTTATTTTGCAGTAGAGGCGTGTGTTTCCGAGGCCAGTTTGAGGACACGCATAGAGCTATCGAAGTTGCTGGAGTGGCGCACCAACAGCAAGTTTTTATTAGACCTGGGGTATCCATATAGAATTTGTAAGCTAGACTTATGCCCGTCTTACCTATACTATCCCTGGCTAGTATAATAGAACGTAGCGTACAAACGAAGCAGAACAGAGACATAGAACGGGCTTGGTGTAAGTACATACTGTAATCCATTAACATCATCAAACATCATTACATCAGCATCAACATTACTTACAAAAGGTAGGTGTAGTGAGTGAGGCCTACTGAGTCTCCTGCGTATGCCGCGCAGTAGTTTTGGATAGCGCAGTCCATGCAAAGTCCCGGGTGAAAGAAGTTTGCCGCCGTATACCACGGGGAATGTAGACAGAAAAGGGAGGGTGACAGTCCAGCCAGCACCTTAGTCAGGCGGACTTCACCAGTACGACGCCAAGACGAGTAATACGATAAGAATACAGAGGCCGGCTTCTCTTTTATACTGTTAGCCAAAAGCATTACAAGATCAAGGGTTCAATCACACAATTAATAAACCTGACAGATGCCAAATTTAAAAGACCTGCGATTAGAACATGTAAACTTCTCTCTGCAGGCTGTGGATGCGTGTGCTGCCTCGTTGTGCTTGTGTATGCATGTGGTGTGGTAACCATAGACCTCAATGCACACATCCGCACGGACGACACATCACACGGCCAAAACGTTTCCATTCTCCCAATTCCCAATCCTGCTTCCGAGGCCCGAACAGCGGTCACGTGTCGCGTAGGCAGCAGCTTCACTGTGCTGTGCTGACAGCTGGACTGCCTTCAATGCGTCCAGCTCCCAGCACAACAAGCCGCACTAAAAGCATCGATGCGCATGTATACTTAGTGAAAAACCATCCTTTAACCCTTGACCTAGTCCGCCCCTGACCTAAATTAAAAAATCCAATCTCGTCTGTCACTGCGCCCAAACTTCCTAGTACCTGTGAAAACAATTTTAAAAAATTTCTGACCTGTACACTTCTACAAGCGTTACAGGCGTTAAGGCCTCAGTCTCCGTCTCTCTACCCCCCTACCGTTTTTATTACCTGCTAATCGCAGGTAATAATGATAAATTACAGTCATTCACATTGTGAGAGCTCCTCGCTCATACCTACTATTTAGTCATACATTATAGAGATGTTGGGGGTGCGATCACACTCATATCACTACCTATATTTCCAACCTCTTCAGTCTCGATCCCCTACCTCCCCTAATCTAACTATTCGCTAATACACACGTTATTTCCCCTAATCTAACTATTTTCGAACGCATACCCAGACTACTAGACTGAAAAATTTACAAGTTGTAAATGTCGAACTCTAAAAGTAGTTATAGAAACAACAAACTTCATAATAACACTGCAGCCTTCTTGCGGCTATTACTGCCACGACGCAATCGTTAAAATGTTGGCTCACCGCAAAAAAAGGTTTAAATTTGACTGTTTTGCGATTCCAATTTGAAAGTAGCCGTAGTAACAACTATCGCCGTAACCACATTCAGGTAATGCCATAATGTTGCATACGTTTGCGGGTCGCACGTCGCAACGGTGGAAAATTAAGGGGCTGGGCTACTGAAGATAGGAATTCTGCAATTGCAAGCGTGGGAAGGAGCAGTAGCCCATATAACATGTAATCAAGCACGGTAGTGCCATATATGCAAAATAATAATTGTAAATACTCTCCACAAACTTCAGAATAATGATGGATTCCGCCGTTGTGCATCACGAAACCGCCAGGAGGGGCTTCACATGTGATTTACCAAGAGAAAGCCAGCCAACCAGAAGGAGATTTAGAAAAATTAATTGGGTAAAACTTTCATCAATATTCTCTTTACCTCCAAATGTCCGCGCTCGAAACATCGGAATGTGACGGATTATCTGTAGTGATGAGCGAGGCTTACATATGGGTGAATCGACGCGAGCCTTGAGGATGATGACTTTTTCTAGAGCTGGGTATGATAAAGTGAATTTAGCTAACGTAACAAGGTGTTCATAGTAATGATGAGGTTGTGGCAGACAGCCATCCGTCTCATCGACCGTGTAGCTCGATAAGGATCAATCTTTTTCACCTAAAAAATCGAGTCAAGACTAATCAGTGATGGTATGTACCGAAAAAGTGGGAATCGCAAAAGCTAAACAGTTGAACTGTAATACTTTTTTAAGCTTGAACTTTCCATACTTTGGAATTTCTCTCCTCCATTATAGGTGCTACTAGCTTGCTTGCCCACATGTTATGTGGGCTACCGTTCCTTTCCACAGTTGCAATGGCAGGATTCTTTTCTTCAGTAGCCTAGCACCTTAAGGTTCCACCGTTGCGACGTCCGACCCGCGAGTTCTAACAAACGTATGCCGGGTTATAGTTACGGTATTATGTTGTGGGGACAGCGAGGGTTGTTTCTATGGCTACTTTCAAGTTCGAATAGCAAAAAAGTCAAATGGTTTTTAAAATTTGTTGTGCTGTGAGCCAAAATTCTTACCTAATAGTTGAATTAGTTAAGGAAGTTTCGCGCTGAACGATTGCGGGGCAGTAATAAACCTGACAGATGCCAAATTTA
>WJFA01001080.1:0-24921 GCA_009870155.1 Pseudobourletiella spinata | reverse complement strand
GAGAGAGAGAGAGAGCCTGAACGGGGGAGCGTACAGTCGGGATTAACATGTATATACTTTTAATTATAGCAGTCCTGACTGAGTGGTGACCGGATTCAGTTGGTACGGATTAGAGTTGGTGATGGCGGCAGTGTAGGGGCGGCGGCGGTGGCAGAAGTGGCGGTGACGACGGAAAATGATATGGTGGCATGTTTTGTAAAGCAATATCGAAGTTGGAAGAGACTCACAGAGTGACTACTACTAATTCTCCGCCTTCCACCTTCAGTCTCAAAAATGAACCTTTGAGGGCTCACTCCGTGAGATAATTTGACTTTGGAAGGAGCCGTCCGCACCCTTCCCTCTCCCTCTCCCTGCTAATGACTTGTCAAAACAATACAGTCTTGATCAGTGAGTTTAAAAATAAAACTTCCCGTGGGAGGATCCTTTGGAGTCTGTCAGAACCGACATCCCAGCCGAGCTCCACACTTATTTGGATATCTTACTGCAAAGATTCCTTCGTTCCACGACATGTTGTGAGATGTGAGCGGGAGCAGTCGAGGGATTCATATGAGATGGTGGGATATAATATTTCGTAAAACTTTTGTTATCAGCATAAATTATGCATGTATCATCCCGCGCTGTCATTATTTGAGAAAGGAATTTAAAAATTGACCGCTTTGAGCCCGTCATTATAAGTTATTTCGCCAATAACAATCACATATATTAGTATTGATATTAATAAGTACAATAATTGTAACAGCAGCAATGAGAACAACAATCACCATCTCCAGAACAAGAAAATGCATGGCGGATGAGACGGATAGGAAAGATTCCTTCCTCCGCGTATACGGGCAATATCGCCAAGTGGAGTGAAACAACTGTCTATATTCAAATGTGAATCTCTGTATGGATGACATTGCCTACCATGCGCAGATGGTGAGCCTCCACCTTTCGCTACCACAACTCTATATAACACATGTTCCATCCAATCTGATTATTCTCCCCGTTTCTTCACCCTATCCTCAAACAGACAAAGATGCATTTGCACATGCATATTTGTATATGTACATCCGCATACTACTGTAGGCAGAGGAATGCCGTGGGGGTTTAAATTTTAGTATTAAACTTTTATCCATTGATTTGTCACAACTTTGTTTATCATGTGCCATAAATCCACAAACTGGACGTTACCTAAAATGGGCAGGGACGAGAGTGTGAGTTGACGAGGGAATTCATTCGGGTTGGAAGTGGTTCATTTATAACTGAAAACATTTTCAGGTCACTGCCGAATTTCCCCTTTTTTCCCCTCAAAACAACACAGAAGTGTGTGTGTGTGTGTGTGTGTGTGTTGTGCGAGTAATGACTCGATATGTTGAGGAGTAGATCAAGTTGTATGTGGGGTCTTCGGTACCACATCTTCAAATCCTTCAACAGCAACAAATCATTATGAAATCATTTAAGGTGATGCGGAGATGTGTGGGTTTTGGGCTCCTTCTATTCCACATTCTATGGAGATGACTTGGCTTTTCGGTGGCCTCATGGGCAACTGTTCACCGTGAACAGGAGGAGAGGTGGTGTCGGGGTGGGAAGTAATAGCTTGTATGTGAAGAGTATCATACATGATGATTATTTTTTATGTTCTCCAGGAGGATAAGATGAGCCATTAGGAGGCTTTGCAAGCATATTATATTATCCATAAGGAATTCCTCTGGGAGAATGGACAAGGAGCTTGAACACGATATTGTGATTGTGTGTGTCTAGTGATAGTGGTATAGTGTGGCTCGTTGGACCGCAGACGAAACGGTTATTGCTTGTGCTCTTTGTCGCTCATCCACACCGGCCCACAGCTCGTCTGCTTGGTGTGTAATGACATGTATTGGCAGTTGGGAATCAACTCGAGCCACCATTGTCCACGTCACGTTCACGCTCAACACAGTGATGACGGGGAATTGTTCAAGTGGTTATGCGGAGGATATCTCAGAAATTTAAAACTCCTCCCAACAACTCTTCCAATACCTTCTCCTGTAGATGACAAGAAAATGATAAGATTTGTTCTTTTTTCTATTTTTTTTGCTCTTTTCAATTTTTATTCACCGCAATTATAGTGTAAATTACATTTCCCACTCATTTTAAATAATATAGTAAATATACATTGAAATAATTCGGATTATCTTCCGTCGGCGGAATCCGCGGAAATGCTCACAGATAAAATCGTTGAACGACCTTGCCTAGTTTGCACCACTTTATAAATCCGTGGATTTTGGAATAGAATCCATAATGTGTATAAGTGGGAAATCACACCAAAAATGTTCATTGACTCCAGCATGACTCCTCAGCTGATGTCTTAGGCGTGCGTATGCCAATATGTATTATGAGTAGTGTTGGTGGGGAAGGGGATGAATAGCCTCAACGTTTTTCGAAGGATGGTGAGGGAAAAAATATTGGAAATTTCAAATGAGAGATTGAACATGGATGGGCCATCCATTGATGTATCCATCACGGCTCAACATCTTTACATCTCTCAGTCAGTCAGTGAGCTATATCCATCCCTTAGTGTGGAAGGAAAGGGTGGAAACGGTCGGCTCAACGTTGGCTTGGCTATGCATATATGTGCTTATTATACGCTTATTTATATATAAATGTATACTCTATTAATATATGGCGCACCGGTGCGAGTGCTAACTATTAAGAGCCGACCGTCGTGGTTGTGTTCTGTTCTGTTGTTGGGAGATTTAAAAAAAATTTAGTGCATCAATCGAGCCTGTCGTTCCTCTTGTGGGATAAGAGAGCAGTTCGAGTCAGTCTGTGTGTGTGTGTGTATAGTTATGCGTGGCTGTATGTGTTTGTATGTGTGTGTGTGTACGCGTGTGTGTATCAGAGTAGCAAGGAGAGGATGTACGGTAGATTAGCCTCAGAGCTGAGAGATGATAGAAAAAAGACAAGTTGAGCTACACGCCTGATGAGAGAAAAGATTTTTTAATTTTGATGCATGTCTTGCGAATTTTACGCGAGAATAAATCCACTCGCCCATGTTCCTTTTTTCGTATTGTCTCGTTAATAATATCTCGAGCTGGGATTTCTCTCGGTTATCCTACACCACTTGCATATACACCGGCTATTGGCATTTCCGCATCAGACGCCGACTTCGAATACGGTGTCGTCGTATTCCTTCACTTCTATAGTCTTCACTCCGAACCCTCCTTTGTACCATGCTATATAGACTCCTGTTCCCGATCATGATGATGTTGCTGATGATGGTGATGATGACGAGGTTGATGATGATGATGATGATGATGATGGTGGTAGTGTTGATGATGATGTTGTGATATTATTAACTTCGTCAGTATAATGTCCTCTTTTCCTTCACAAACACTCCAGTTGAAAAAAAATCCTCTTCTTTTGGACGGAGTTCATGTCTTTCCTCGACAACAACAACGACCGTCCGTCACCACCACTATCATACCAACCAACCACCGCAGGAGCAACTTGATTTGATATCCATTTTGCAACCACCACTATCAACCTGCCTACATATTGGTTTTTTTGATTTGGAGAATGGGGAGATGTATGTGTACCATCAGTTTTTCTTCCACGCCTTTCACTCCTCCGTCCTGAAAAACGTAAATCATGTCCACGCTTTAGCAGGCCATTATAGGTTGGGTGTGATTGTACATGTATGTGTGTGTGTGTGTGTGTGTATGTACGTGTGTGTGTTTAAAATCTTGTTCTTCACCTCTATTCCCAGTGTACATTTATTGCCTCTCGCGCCTGGATTTGCCTTCGTCATATCGAACAAGAAAGTTGAACCGTGTGTCCTTTTCTCAGGAAGTTGGAAAGAGTGCATGGGGCGGTGTAATTCCATTGAGCATCGGATCGGCTGTATGCATTCCAATGGATCAGTCCCTGTAACGGATAAGAATAAGGGCAAAGGATTTGATTTTTTCCCCTTTTTATGTATATCCTCATGCTTTAGAGCCGTAGCATTTGCCCAGCTTAAAGGATGTGTTTACAAATTTCACTCACACGCACACACACACACACACACACACACACACATCACACACACACACACACACACTCAACCAGACACATGCACACGCCAGACGGACACAGGCTACTGCATACTCACAGTCGCTGGCTCGCGCGCATACACACACACACACACACACACACACACTCATGGACATGGCAAAGCAACTGCACACAACCAAACACGTAAATATGTTCACACATAGGCAAACACACACACATGCTTCAGGGCACACACACTCATATAGATACACACACATACATACTTAAGGACACACACAGTCTTGCAGATACACACTTATATGGACAAACACAGATACAAATGCGCACACATACGGACACACGCACACACTGATGCATATGCACTCACCTACAGACTCACTCGTTCACACATACACACACACACGCACACGTTTGCACACACAACCTGAGAGTTCCACCTCATATTTTCAACACTTACTTTTCACAGCCCGACTTCACGCCTTATAATCTTTTTGCCTGTCGACACATACACACACACACAAACCCACCATTGATATGGATTTATTCATCTGGAAAAATTGATCATTCCCTTGACTCCACGTGCGTATGTACATGTTGAGCTGTGAGCTGACTGGATAAAAGACACACATCATTTTCATCATTTACCCCTGCCACCACTACCAAACACCGTCACCATCATCATCATCGTCATCATCAGCACCATCACCACCACCATCATCATGCTCATCAAGCGGAGTTTCCAGTTTTTTCCTCCTCCTCCCTTCCCAACTCGGATCCATTATTATACACCGACAGTTCCTGTCATGGTTCACCTTTTTTCCACCCGTAATAAGTTGACACATAAAATTGCAAATCCGGATCTTCCTCCATTCATATAAACAACATGGTCATGCCTGAGTAGTGGTCGTGTGTGTGTGTGTGTGTGTGTGTGTGTGTGTGTGCGTGGAGTTCGGCGGGGAAATCTTGATCATGCTCTTCCCTCTCTCTCTCATTCTCTCTCCACATCCCATCCTGTCTTTTTCACTTTTTTTACCCACTCATCTTCTCATTTCCCATTGAACTTTTTAAAACGGGGATGTCAAAAAATATATGCATTGCAATGTAGACAATATCCGTATGTTAATCCCTGGCTCGTGCAACACAGTAGCAAGAGCCCGTACGCATGGGTTTTTTTAGAAATTAAAAAAAACAAACAACAAATGTCACAACAAAGTTCCCAACGTCCCAACGTGAACGCACCTGAGCATGTGCATATGATTCTTGGAGGACACTTGAATTGTGCAATATCCTTGTCAAATTATCCGACTCAGAAAATCAGGAGGAACCCGAGCTTCCCTCCGTCTTTCTTCTCCGTTTGGGAGGGACGAGGCAAGTGTTGGAGAGGTTTTTAATGATTTTCCCCTGTACAACTTTACTTTACTCGGACGCCCCAAAAGCTTCATCGACCCGGCATGTCTTCCTCATGGGAAGATGAAGATGAAGATGAACAAGAAGAAGAAGAAGGAGGAGGCGGTGGGAGGAGGGAGACGACGACGACTGCGGGTGAATTAAGACGTGTTTTTTCCCAGGGATAGACAGCTATGGAGAGGAATTATCATTGGTGATGTGAGTGGAGATGAGGGAGAAAGGAGAGAAACTTCGGGAAAAGGAGAGTCAAGTGTAGAGAGAGAGAGAGAGACTTGGTCAACCTTCGTGGGAGTTTATCCACGTTATTTATATAGATAGATATATGTACGTGTGTGTGTGTGTTGTGTATGTGTGTGCATGTAAGTGTGCGTGTATGTGTGGGAACGTGGGTGTACCAGTGTATGGAATTACAAGGGATGAGACAGATCGTGGTTGCCAGGAGCATGGTAGTGGCGGCGTCAGTGGCATCGTCGGTGGCAGCAGCAACAACGGTGGCGGCGGCAGCACCAGCACCAGCCCCAGCATTACGGGAAAATGTACAGAGGAACGACCGGGTGCTGATAACAACAAACAATGAATGAGAAGTATTAGGAGGGATCCAATTATTTCCTCAATAACAGTCCACGAAATGGTGAAGGCAACGTCAAACAATATAATAGAACAAATCTCTAATTCCGAAACTGAAAAATTCAATCAAAGAGGATTTTCTGGTTCCCTCTTCTGTCTCTGTCCCACTGGCTGTTTCTCTCTCTCTCTCTCTGACTCTCTCGTCAGGATTATCCTCTCCATTCCATCTTTTCCCTCTGAGAAGATCCGGTCCATCTCCTCATCCCTACACAGACTACAGAGCGATGAGTCTGAGAAATACGTACATAAAGGTGGTAGCTCACATTTTCCACTTGTTCTTCCCCACTTCTATCCATCCGCTCTATGCTCCCCGGAGGAGGAAGAATCAGGAGATGGCTAGGAGTGCTAATACCTAGAGCCATGCTCTAGGTCTATTCATGATCATCGGCATCATCATCATCCTTACCATCATTCCCTTGGAAGATGTAGCGGCGGGAAGGGTATGTGTGTGTATGTGCAGTATATGTGGAAAAAATAGCGGATTTTACAGCTATTCTATATGAACACAACTGACGTAATTGAAGTCGAAATAGAGGATTGGTCAAACCTCCAATGTTATCGATAGTAACGTGTGTGTGTGTCTATGTATGCGTTTGCAATGTGCATGTGTGTGTGTGTGTGGATTCCCAATTCCTTTTCTCTTATAATTGTCAGAGCTCATAGTGTTTTTCCCCATTCTCGCGGCATGGCTTTTTCCAGAAGTGATGTGTTTGTGTGTGTGTGTGTGTGTGTGTGTGTGTGACTCAAGTGGGCTTATTTTGCTTTGAAGATGGTGTAGCCATAGCAGTGGTGCCTGTGTGTACGCACGAACCCCGAGTGTTCCGACCGATTACACTTTCTGCGCGTTTCCTGATAAGCATCGTACGAAACGAAACAAGTTATCCTTATTAGTTTCCACGAGCAGAACAGACATGTACAGATGTGCGGAGGTATGGAGGGCCACGGAGAGTCTCTCTCTCTCTATAGTATTGTATACATAAATATATATTTGAGTACAAATGAAGCGAGAAAGGATATGAGGGTGAGTTTCATACAGCTGTAGCAGCACTTCCTTTGCGTCTCTCTCTCTCTCTCTCTCTGTGTATCTCGAACGTCTTCAAGCCTCAAGTTTAGAAGCAAAAAGAAACTCTTTTACGGGCTGGCTGACCGCACTCAAAACTCATTTCCAATTTTATGATGCAGCACATAATTCCACACAGTTGTATTCCATTATGCTAACAATTTTCGTGGAAAATGCGAGAGGAGAGAGAGAGAGAGAGAGAGGTAGAAGTGAGGGGAAGCAATTTTTCAGGCTTCCGACCGACCAAGTAGAGGCGTTTTCATTGGGAGGGACAAGTGGAGGATCATCTTGAGGATCATACAAAAGTATCATCCTCACAACGCTCCGCCTCTGTATGCCTCACATCATCACATCTCGCATAATCTCCATCACACTATCTATGTAGACACTCGCATTTAAAGACACACATAAAGGCATGCACATATCCACACATAAATTCATGCATGAATACACGTATAAATTCACATATGAATCCACATATAAATTTATACATAAATACACGTGTAAATTCACATATAAATCCACATATAAATTTATACATAAATACACATGTAAGTCCACATATAGATTTATACATAAATGCGCGTATAAATTCACACATAAATCCAAATATAAATTCATACATAAATGCACGTATAAATTCACACATAAATCCAAATATAAATTCATACATAAATACACGTATAAATTCACACAAAATAAATGTGTAAGCTCATATAAAGATACAAGTTAATATATAAATATATGTATAAGTGTTCTCGTATAAATACGCGTATTAGTTCAAATATAAATCCGCATATATAAATACACGGAAATACATGTATAAATTCACAAATAAATACCAATAGATTTCATATGTAAATAAATGTATGCACAGAAATACCCCATTCCGCCCACATTTCTCCCTAGACGTCCATCCATATTTCCAGACATTCCTCTCATCCATATTTAGTTATTCCCCGTGTGTGTGTGTGTGTGTGTGTGTATGTGTATTTCAGGTCGACAGAATCCAACTGCTTGACCAGAGATTGACTTTTATGAATCCCATTTGACTAAATATGAATCTCGTCAACCTTCCTCCTCCCACTGTGATTATGGAAGTGCGGAAGTGAGGGGAGTGACAAGGTCACGTTCTCGCCCCTTCACACATACATGCATTAGATATGCGCACACAAGAGTCTCTGTTGATATCGGGAGAATCATAGCTCCCGCAGTTCCGCGCACGGCTCTCACTCTCCGCATGGCACGATTTGACGGCGGTGATGGTGGTTAACAAGGCTGGGAGGGGATTTGGTGAGGTGTAATGGAGATGCTAATTGGAGATGCCTCCACATCCATCCTGGGTTTATGCTATAAAAACTACATGACCGGAGGGATGAGAAAATAAATCATACCAGGGAAAAAGTTGTGTGGAGGGATCCTTAAAAAAATTTGGGGGCCAATAGTAGTAATTCGGAACGTTGTTCAAGTGCGGGGGTTACGTTGCACACATGATGCTAAAAGGGTATGCCTGGTATGAGACTCAAGTCGTCTGTGCTTCTGTGGGCTTTCAATAGTGAGAGTTGTAATAGAGTTTATGTGAGCCTCCGTATGTGCGTGCTTTCAATGGAAGCTATTTGTGTGTACGTCTGTGTGTGCCTTCAATAGAGTTTAGGTGTGTGTCTGTGTGTGTCTGTGTGTGTGTGTGTGTGTCTGTGTGCATGTGTGAGCCTGTGTGCGTGAACTTACGGTAGAGCAATTGTGGCGCAATCATCGATTGCTTATTTCCACAGATGAGTTGAGCTGTGTCCGCGCGCCGGCGTGTGTGCGCCTGTGTACATGTGTGTGTGTGTGCTTCTATGTGTCTGGATTTATGAGCCGAGGGTTTTGTGGTCTCCTCACAACGTATCATTACGCGTCTCAACTGGACGGATAAAGCAAATTGTCGTCATAATAATGACGATGTTCATAGTAATAATAATAATGGTAACAATAGGAATAATAACAGAAGGTAAATAAGAGAATCAAATCGTGAACATGTCCTCTCAACCATTCACACAAACACGCACACACACACACACACAGAACCTAATTCATGGCCAGGATGAAAGGATATGAGAGTCGGTGCATGATGATGAGAGTGGATAGTAGTAGTAGTATACTTGGCAATCTGTGAACCCATTAGCTCATACACGTATCAACCTGTATGCTAAACCTCGATATAGCCACTACCGCATGAGGCACTACAACCACTGCACTACCACACTCACCTTCACATCCTACACAAATATATCTCCTGCTCACCATTAAAATTATTATAATCCACAGGAAGAAGAGTTGGAGGTTGGCACGTCCTATGGGGCGATGAGTATATGACTTTTGTGTGTTTGTGTGTGTGTGTGTGTGTTTATGAGATCAACTATGCGAGCAGGCTCAGTGCTTTTGTCCACACATTTATTCTCTTTCACTTGAGCATGAGCAGCACCAAGCCCGATCCTATGACTCTGTCTCTCTCTGACTGAGTGAGATCCCCGATGAATACGTTGTTGGGAACAGTAATGGGAATGGAGGCATGACATTAAATTATAAGGTGAAACAATAATTTTCATTGGCGACACTACATTATTATTACCTGATCGCAATGGCATTTCGTCTTCCTCTCCCCCGCTGTATGACACACCATGTGTATGTCACCATATGCATGCAGGGATGAGCACATGGGCCGGGTGGTGCAAGTATATATATATACATATCTGTGGGATACTGTGAGAGAGGACCGGTGACACAAAGCCAGGAGTCCAACTGTCATGTTAATATAAATCCTTCTCGTAATAATCCTTCAGAGAATTGCCATTGTCTAGTTTAACTCGTAAATTGTATAGTGTGTGAGCACTCACATGGGCGCACACACGGGCACATCCACATGCACACATAAGTGTGTGTGTGTGTGTGAGCCAGCTACGAGCTCGACATGTGGACTTACAATCCTCAACATCACCACCACCACCAACTCTTATTTCCCTCCTATTTTACTTTTTGGGGGAAATCCAATGGGAGGCTCGTCATTTTTATTCGTATGCATGCTCCTGTACAATTATCATATCCTTTTTGTACAAGTCCACTGAGGGTGATTTCAACTCTGGTTTCCCCAGTCCATCAGAATGCTCATATATGAATGAGGACTCGATATGTTCCGTCATATATATTTTTTTTGGTGGAAATGTATAAAATTTCTGTCGCGGATCAGAGGTTCGAGAGCTTACGAAATAATTACATTATGTGCATGTGCATAGCAAGGGGTTAGATGTGAGCCTGTGTGCGTAGCTATGTGCGGGTGTGTGACTCCATGTGTGCATGTGTGCGGGCGTGTATGTGTGTGTGTGTGTGTGTGTGTGTTTGTACATGTCTGACTCTAGTATAGATTTTTGACCCCTATAATTCCACCCGAATATTTGTATATATCTATATATACATATACACACAGGAGAAGGTGGAAATAATAGAAATTTTGTTCAGCGTCACATTTCCACATTTCCCTCCCTACACGCCGCTGTCGTCGTTCCGGACCGGATGTACAAATTGCTCCTGTTAGAGACTCGGTAATATGACAGATTTTCGAGAGCTATCCATTACTTGCCGAGCTATTGCTGAATACTGATGAAATTATATATTTATGACTTTTATGGAGGACAGAGAGTGGGGCAGGGAGAGAGAGAAAAAGAGGCTTTATTGTGCGCTCCTGCTCAGTCGATCATAGTTCCGCTCTCCACACTACTGTATAAAATATATGTATAAATATATACATATATATATGTGTGTGTGTGTGGGTATACTATTCCTGAATATCTTTTTTTTCAGGCTCACCATGTTATTAGGGATGAGAGAGAGAGAGAGTTGAGGATGATGCCGGAGTAAAAACTATGATGATGACTACGATGATTATGGTGGTAGCGGTGGTGACGACGACGAAATGAGTATGATTGGCACATCTGGTTTGTTTGCAGAGCCTCCCTTGTTGTCCATGCGTAGGGCTCACTCACTCACTCGCTCACACAGTGACTGCGAGTGACTGAGGGGTGAGATGGGAAAGGGTATATATGGGGATGATGATGACAGGTAGGCACATATTATCAGCCGGCATATTTGAAAGGCGCTGCTGTGTGGGCAAGTGGAGGTGAAAATCAAGGTGAGTTTTGGCACAAAATGACATCAAGGCTTCCGTCCAGTCGCCCCTGTGTCTCCCTCGCGCACTCCAGCAGAGTATTTTTGTGTATGTACGTCCATGCGTACTACAGGCGTGCGTACTTTTGTCAACGCATTTGTGTATATGTAAGTGTGTGTGTTTGTGTGTGTGTGTGCACAAGTGTGTGAGTATGGGTATCTCTATAATTGTCTGTGTATGTATTTACAAGTGTGTGTGCGTCAAGTTGTGTGTGCGTGTGTAGTAGCGGATAAGAGAGGTGGGCTTCGGGGATTGGGCTCATAAATTTATGTCCTCTTCATCCACATAATCAAAAAGGGTAAAATTCATTGACAGAGCAGAAGTTCTTGACATTTTGGTACACAGAGGGACTCCCAGCCATATAATATACGAAGGTACTAATTTACCTGGAATTGAGTTCCATTCACCGCGCCGTCCTCCATCTACTCACTACACACACACACACACACACGGGAAGTAAAAGCGCGGAGAGGCAGAGATGTAGAGAGTGAGACTGTGGAGCCCGTGAGGATGGACGATAAATCCATCAGGTTGTAATTTGCTTGAATAATTTTAATGCGTGCAACAAAGAGGAGAATTATGTGCAGAATCCAGCTCACACTCTTCTCTCAACTCTGTAGATATTACTCTTGTATTACGATGACGACGACGACGACTGCTACTACTACTACCACTAGTGCGAGCTACAGCTACGAGGTTGGCAGGGATACGGTTCTATGTGCAGGCTGCTGCTGCTGCTGATGCTGCTATATGGGAAGCTGGGAAGTTGACTCTCAGCTGACGCAGTTGAACAGCACGGACAGGAATTCCTTGTAAACTGGTCATTTTCTATGTTTATGAGCCAGAGAGAGGTTGAAACCACCCAAACTGTTCTTGTCTCCGTCGCGCCGCGTCAACCTGGTCTCATATATGTTCTGGTATACATATAAATACATGTAAATATGTATGTATGCAAATACATATATATATATATACGCAGTTAGAAACACATATACACAAATATCCATGCATGCATGCAGGCAAAGAGTCACAGAAAGAACACACATGACAGACAAGAACTCTATGGGGAGAATATGTCTTGTTGTATATTTAAGATTTCATTAAAACTCCGCAAACTGATGTGATGAATGGTGGATATGAGGACGCTTGCCAGCTTCCCCTCTCCATCTCCCTTGTCTAGACATTAAAAAGTGCAGCTGGATGGTTACACAGGATGGAGCAGTATGCATTATTTACAACTTGGAATGGTATGTGCACAAGTAAGTCACAAGTCCATGTGTGTGTATGTGAGTGTGTGTGTGTGTGTGTGTGTGTGTGTGTGTGTGTGCAGGCGTGCGTGCGTGCGTGCATGTGTGAATACATATGAGAGTGGACGAGATGTCAAATTCCTAACTTGCTAATCTGACGCTGTCTACCCTTGCGTATTCCTTTGCTTTCAGAGATGAGCATGAACAACATGATAAAATTGTCATAAAGAGTTTTGATCTGTCTACATAATGGTGGAGGTACAAGGCAGGGTCTCTTAGCATAAATAATACACTTAGCATAACGCTCAGTTCCACTTGTACACAGACACAAGCGCGAGCACACACACACACATACTAAAAATTTTTTACCAAGAACCTCACACATTATGTAAGGACACACACACACACACATATACAATGTGATACGACTACAATAAATTCGCACGCAGACACACGCACATGTACTACAGGCGGACCCCCAGAAACGGAGCGGCGCACTCATGAAAACAAGGCGCGATCATCATAAGTGTGACAGCAGGAGTGCTCCTCGTTGTCAATCTGAGCCCCAGTAGCATAGTGAGTAGTTGCACTGTAGTAGTAGTAGTAGTAGTGGCAGCAAAATCACCACTACAAATGTCCAAATAAATCCAATATAAATTTTTAATCAATTCTTGACAAAAATATACATCTAAATATTTTCATCACATTTTTACATGAGTCAATTTTGTACATGTCAGCCCATCCATCCCAACCCCTAGTTTTTCGCACCTTTACTTTTTTTATTGTAAACTCTATGGAATTGGAAGTGAGTGCCTTTGCACAATCACGCACCAGCTCAGAATTACTACTACTACTACTACTACCAGAGACGAGGTGGAGAGAGGCATGCATACAGGATCTGAGGGATGCTATAATAATGATTTAATACGGATAAACTTGATAGGAATGATGATGATGACGATGGTGATCGACCGCATTGTTTCTCTATCTCATATATGTGAAGATTCAGGATACGCTCTCTCACAGTCCGACCCATTCAAATCCCCATTATCAATTGAACAAAAGGTGGCGAATGGGATCAAAACTGGCTTGGGCTCTCCACCCCCTTACCCCCCACCCCCGTTAGCCCTTCATGAGCCAAAAACTACACCTCGCGCTCTCCGCTCCTATGACACACACACATTCACACTCGTATCTCAAGTAGCCACTTATTATTTTACTTAATATGAGAGTACCCACACATGCGTCGTACTCGCACATCCATACGCGCAAGCATAGAGCATACACACACGTACACACACATGCGCAAATATAAGGCATACACACACGTACACACACATGCGCAAATATAAGGCATACACACACGTACACACACATGCGCATATATAAAGCATACACAAACGTACACACACGCGCATAAATAAAGCATGCACACATGCACACACAGTCACACATATGTAACAAGTGCACACTCATACGAGCACACACATGCATGCACACAAAACATATATACGTATATACACATATATTAATACGTAACACATGCACTCATACAAGCGCAGACGTACAATATACCAGAAATACGCACACGTACACGCTTATAAATACACGTTCAAGCTCATCACAGGCTCAATTACCCCTCCCCCCAAAGAGGGAGTGGGGGAAAACTCACTCCGCGAATCAAGCAATACTTTGACATGATGAGCCTCCATTCTCCTTGGCGGAGTAGTACGCACAGACAATTACAATAAATCCAATAATTACTCTGATAGACTTTCAGCCCCTCGGCGGACATTATGGTGACTAGATGATGCTGGTGGAGGTAGTAGTATGCAGGGGGGGGGAGCGTGTACCAATATAACTATATATATATATATATATTTATATGTATATGTATATATGCATACATACATGACTCAAATGACAGGAGAATGAGGGGGTAAATATTAGGAAGCTAAAAGAAGCATATCACAGTGGAGCAACAACAACAACAACAACAACGGAGAGATTCTCATCGGCCCCATCTCAATATAATGATGATGATAAGGGGACAAGTGAGAAAACTTGTCTATATATAACTCATCCTGAGCTTTATCACCGACCGTACGCCCAAGGATCCTGTATGGGTAAAGTCATTAAACTAACGGGTGGCAATTACCTTTGGATCCTGTCCCCTCTCCTGTACATAAAGATATAATTTTCCCCTAATAAATCCGGCCCAAGTCAATTAATTACTTTATTCACTCTTCTTCTTCATCTCCTCCTTCTTCATCGTCTTCGTCTTCACTCTTGCTCCTTCACGTCCACTTTGATTTTTTTAATTCATTCCATTTCACATCTCCGGGTCGGCAGCGTGTATTGGCAAGTACAAGTACACCATCACTCACGCACATACCTGTCGATATCCACTAAAATAGTAGTACAAGTAGTAGCAGTAGTGGTGGTAGTCAGGGCTCGGCTCGGCTCGGCTCATTCCTTCACTGTTTGAAGGCGTGTGTCAACTCCCCTCCCACCCACCTCACTGTGAGCTACCTTATTTAATGCTCATATAATTATTTATTAGTCCTCAAGCCGTCTTTTTCACGGCTCCGAGCCAACGAGGGTTGATCAGGTTGGATTTGAATAAATAGATAAATGGCTCATAATTACTAAATAGCACGCTCCTCTTTTACCCCGCCTTCCAACAACAACTTGTGGCCTCAACTTGTATTATTATAAGAACTTGTAGTAGTCGTCGTCGTCAATACCATAGCAACTATACTGTTGCTAGTTGGTGTTGGTGTTCGCGGCAGCTTACGTGGGAGACTCAACTTGTAATAATAATATGTTCCATGTTCCATGTGCCGCCCATGCATGTGTGTGTGTGTACTACTCCCTGTACATTATCCTTTCCCACAGCATCACTCCGCCCGCGTTCAAAGGCTGGTGTGGAGATAGGCTTTGCGCGAGATAAATAAGATTACAAACAAGGTCTGCTTCGGAAAAAAGACGAGAATATTGTAAAGAGAGAGAGAGAGAGAGTGAGAGGTTGAAAAAAAGCCGGGAAATAAACTGATGGTTATGATATGATTATGAGTGGAGAAGGGGTGGAAAAATCACTTATTATACCAAACCATCACCACCACCAGCACCACCTCACGCATATACCCTCTGCCTCTGAGAGTGAGGTGATGTGTGAGCCTGTACGTGTGTGTGTCTGTGCCGGTACGCTTGTCAGTTCGTGTGTGTGTGCCTCCTTTTACGCTTGTAGGCTCGTGTGTGTGTGTGCGTGTCTGTCTGTACGCTTGTAAATGTGTGTGTGTATGTGTCCGCCTGTACGCTTGTAAATGTGTGTGTATGTGTGTGTTTGTGTGCGCCTGTGTGTGTATGTGTGAGCCTGTGTGTGTGAATGTGAGCACACTGGGATGAAAATGAGTGTGGTAGGAGTGGGATGATGGTAGGGATAGGGAGAGGAATATCATCATGTGGAAAGTAACGTTGTGAGCACCAGTCATACGCATATACAGAGAGGGTGGAAGGTATTACTACGTAGAGACTCTCATGCTGACACACAGAGGCTCAAGGGAACCCAAACATGAGTGCATACATTAGATGTACACCCAAAGCAGTGCTTGCACACATACACCCAAACACACACACACACACTCAAACACATATACACACAGGCAAAGGCACACTCTCTCAGGCCCAGTCACTCACTCATACACACACACTCACACACACACACACACGGAGCAGGCAGAGCAGATAGGCAGGAGTGTACCCCACTTCTACTACTACTACTACTACTTACTACACACGACTGGGACGGGACGAGTGCATATGGGAGAGAAGTGAGGCTTGAACCAGAGAATTCGGGTAAGAGAACAGTTGGCTCTTGGCCACGCTCAGGCTCACTTCATCCTTGAATACATTGTCGACATTCTCGTTGAAGTTGCACAAGTAAAACCTGCCTGCCAGTCAGTAAATAGTAGTGGTGCGGGCTCGTAAGGAGTGATATGGTGTGGCAGTAGTGTGTGAGGCCGGATCGCATGTGCTCCCCGCTACATCTTCTTTCCACAGACACACGCGCACACACTATTATCATGGACACACATCCGCGCTCACCTCATCCTCAGCACCGAGTGTGAGCCACACAGTGTACAGACCTTTACGTCCAGCACACCACGTTTTTCCCTCGCGTGCTCCACGAGTTTCGAGGATCTTTTTGCAGGGATCCGCTCCAATTTTTCCTAAAATTTTGGACTCGACAGTACAAAAAAAAAGACAAGAGTCCACACGAGGAACTTGGACCCCTTGGGATTGAAGTGAATTAGTTTGAACATCGGGAGGGCTATAGGTCAAGTGTCCATGGGAGAGAGAGAGAGAGTGAAGGGAGGGATTGAAGACAGGATCAGTGGAGGTGGTGAGGATACCTTGAACAAGTGATCTGCGGAGGCCGGATCTATACGGGATTGCACAGAGAGTGCCGGCGGGATCTTTGGGACGTGTAACTATACGCCGACGGAGTGTGATTTTTTCAACTTATTAAAATGTACGGTGATTGTGATTCTGACATTTAAACACATGTATTTATTTATTCGTATTTTTTGGGGGGTGGGTTCCGATCCCAACATGTGTTTCGGGGTGGAAGGAGTGTTGCCCATTATATTGCAGTAGGTGGAATGAAAGGCGCGGGGTTGTGAGTGTGTGTGCGTGTATTTAAGGTGACGGGGTGACGGCGGGAATTTTGTGAAGGACAGATTTATAATATGCACTCTTCCGTCTCTTTTTTATTCATAAAGTTTTTTATTCATAAAGTGCATGTAGGCGTGAGTGTGCGCGCGCTGTTGAAAATCTTACATTTTCATTCCCGTAGCGCCAGTCTGACCACGAGGTTGGTACTGTGTTTTTCTCCAATTTGTTTACTTATTTTCCCCGTCCTTTGCTCTTTGAACAAGCTTTGAGTTGCCGTCAGTGTAAACCCGGCGCGGTGGTTAATGTGTCCAAATTTTGTGAAATTTTATATTTTTTCAATCCATTCAATCTGATCGGCGGATTTCTCTGAGGGGATCTTGCCAAGTTTTAGTCCCTCCAACTATCTCTCAATTTTTCTCTGGGTACATTTTTTCCCAGTATTCTGATCCACCTGTCCCACATTATTAATTTAGATCACTTTTTAACCGACAAGTAAGTTTGGATCCAACTGTGGACATTTTATTTTTGAAAACAAAAGTTTTGAGCTAGCAAACTTTAATTTTCCTATACACAGCATTTGGTTGCGTACAACGAGGATCTCACCTCTCCGATTAGGATTTCTCACACATTTCAAATGAGATTCAGAAGAATCAGATCAAATGATATTCAGAAGCCGTTTAAATTTGAATTTCTTCAAAGTTTTTCCCGCATTCGTATATTGATAAATATATTCCTAACCTTCCACTTGTCTTTTATTAATTTTTATTAGTTACCATCTCGGCGGCCCATATTTAATTCTTTTGCCACCTCCGCGCCGTACTTTGTTTTTTTTTCACCCCGTAACTTCCTCACCGTATCCTCCTTCTCAAAGTCTTGTTCGGCACGTCTACCCCGCATTCATATGCATATGCAGAGGCGTTCCAGAACAGAAGATGAGGATGAAGATAGTTTGAGATGAGTTCTACTGTCTGTGTGCATACACGACCATTCAACTTTCCTCCCTGGGTTGGCTGCTCCGAGTGATCAATCATAAAAGAGATTAGGGCAGAAGACAGTTGCATTGGCGGAAGAAATGAGTAGGCGGTTTTATGACCAAGCTCCGGCCTCTTAGTTTTTACCAAGTGTGTGCCTATGTGTGTGTGTGTGTGTGTGTGTGTGTGTGTGTATCATTGTATAGGTGTATTTCCTGTATCGCCTCTATATTCGTCCGGATATGCTCACACTTTGTCATTTGTATTCTTATGGAATACGGTGAAAGATAGATAGGGATAGCTGAGGCCAGAAGAGAGCGAGAGAGAGAGAGAGAGAGAGAGATAGTTTGAGTATAGAAGATCAGGGTTCAGGGAAAAGAAGATGAGTAGAGGTACACGAGATAGACAGGGCGAAAGAGTGTGTGTGTGTGAGAGAGAGAGAGAATGGGAAAAATAGGAGAAATCCAAGCCAAACTTTCTTGTATGTGTAGGAGGGCGGGCAGGCGGTCCGTCGGCCAGGCATTCGGATAAAGCTAGTACATGTGGAATATAGGAGGCAGAGGCCAACGCACACATACACATACAAGTTGTTGAAAAGTATGTGGAAAAAAATAGAGGATATTACTGGGTTGGGTTTGAGGAGAGAGCTTCTTCCTTTTATATATACACGGTCAAATCATACGCACAGCCAGACACATACAGGCGGGATGGGGAAACAGGGGAAAAGTCTCTGCTCTGTATCTTCTCTGTCTGTATTTTGTGCGAGTTAGAGGCATTAAAGGATATAATAGTATAGTGTAAAGGCACGCGGGACTGTGGGATCGGATCAAGGTATAACCTGCTCCCTGGCTCGCCCTGGCTGGTTCCGCTACTGCCTGCCTGTTCAGCCTGCTCGCCTCCCTGCCTGCCTTCCCTTCCACTACTCCTTCCTGAGAAAATACACACTGTCAAAAATGTTGTTGGTGGGAAAAATCGGGGAATGTCGGGATCCGAAGTCCACCACTACCACCACCAGCAGCAGCAGCAGCAGCAACACCACCACCACCACCCGTCCACCTCCCAGCACAGAGCCAGCCAGCCACCTCCAGAGCCGAGGCAGTGGGTGGATATTTCATATTAATGTTCCGAAATGAACCAATGGCAATGGCTGGAATTTTAGACGCCAATTTAATAACTCGGCTCGGAGAGATATTATTTGAGCATGGCAGGGAACCATGTCCCACATCCCTCTCTCGCTGTTGCAGTGCTGTTGCTGGTGCTGGTGGTGCTGTTGTTGTCTGTCCGAACGGAGGGAAAAAGAAGGAGAGTGAACCGTTCCTCCCCGGTGTCGCTCAGTTTTCCTTTGACTGTCGAACCGTCACCGTCTCAACTCAATACGTGTGTACATGTACGCGCGCACACACATACATACGGACACGCAAACGCTCGCGCGCGCACACACACACACACACTCACATATATATAAATACTGTCATAACTTCCTTTTCCCCCACCCTCCCTTCCGCATTCGAGTGGTGTGAGGATCATGACCGTCATCTCTCTGATTCTGCCCCCAAGAAAAACTGTGTAGAAAAAATATATAGAAGGAAATATTGGGAAGATATATATAAATGTGTGTGTGTATATATATATGCTTATACATATATAGACATATATTGGGAAGATCATCTCTGGACTAAATTTTCATCATTGGTTTTTTTTCTCTCTTTCTCAATTTTTTCCAGATAGGATCATCATGAGGGACGGCGAGTGAAATGAGGCTGATTCGGACTCTGACCATGATCATCAAGTTTGACGTACAATGTGCTTATTAATAAGTGTTGGACGACACAAGTTGGGAAAATCCACTGATATATCAAGAAAATATAAATAATAATAATAACAATAATATTGTGTGTGACGTTTTAAAAAAAATTGTTGTGACATTTAAAGAAAAAATTTGGTGTGACATTTTGAAAAAGTTTGAAATACCGGAATCCGCATTATTGGCGGCATCAACGTCCCAGTAGTAGCAGACTATTAAATATTATAGATAATTTGAAAGTCGGAACAAGTCGTCAACTCAAAAGTTCCACTACACTTTGGTGTGTTCTTCAACTTGTTGTTGTTGCTGCTGCTCCTGCTGTTGTTGTTGGTGTTACTGCTGCTGCGGCTGTTGTCCTTTTTTTAAGGACGGAACCTCAACTTTGCTCTGTAGCAACTTTGCTCCGTTTTCCCCTACTCGTCGTCTGGGCATATTCGTGATTGCCATTGTTCGCGTTTCGGTCGGATAGTCGAACAGTTGTTCCTGCTGTATTGTGTGTGGAAGAGAGATAGAGAAGGACGACGACGACTCTTCTCAAGCCTACGCATATGGACACGCGGAAGTCATCAGTTCTCAGTGAGTGACTGCAATGTACCCCATGTGCTCTTGTTGTGTCCAGTGGACGACGACGACGACGACGACGAATACGAATACGTTTGCCTAGGATAATCGTCATGTCACGCCGAAAGCAAGCTCGTCCAAGTCGACACCTCGAGTGCGACGAGGATGGCAATGGCATATCTTCCGCTACTACTACATCTTCTACTACAACTGCGACTACGGCAGCTTCACCTACTAGTACGACTACCACCACCGCCTTGTCTGTCAAGAAAGGTGAGTTCATTTTTCCCTTTGATGCGGATGACTCTTCCAACTTTTTCCCGTCACGCTTTGCCCTTCGGGCGACTGAGCCATCGGAGAGTCTCACGAAACCCCTCACAGAGAGAATGACCCGCTCTTAGTCATAGGGAAAATTCTCACATCTCTGTCTGCCTATGTGTTTCTTTCATCCGTACGAGAATCCACAGTATATTTTTGGCGTGGTGTGGGCGGGGTTGAAGGTGTAAATTTCCTAATTTTTTATCATCATCATCGTCACGATGATGATGATGATGATGGCGGTCTTGATATTTCCACTGCTTATGCCCAATGCGGGCGGATTTCATAGCATTGCTTCCAATCAGTGCAATTCAGAGCATTTCTACGGTTTCCAGTGGATTTCCTAGCATTGCTTCAATGTCCCGTGGCTGTCACAGTATTTCTAAAATGTCCCGTGAATGTCATAGTATTTCTAAAATGTCCCGTGGATGTCATAGCATTGCTACCATTTCCAGTAGTGGATTCCATGTCCATATTCCTCTTGTAATTTGTTCATAGGCTGGACAAGTGTTGAACTTGTGGTCGTCACGACTGAGTTCATCTTTTTCATCTATCTCGGCTCATCCATCGTATGTCCACAAATGGATTGATCGCGGAGTCCCCCATTTCATTTTTGTATTGGCAGTAAGTAGTAGCAGTAGGCTTCCCTGTACTCTGTCTACCTTGCCATTCCGCAGGGCTTCTGCTCCACTCTGAAAAGTCATCGAGCAAATGAGAGAGGGATGTTTAGACAGGCGGATTCGCCCCCTCCCCGCACCCACTCCCCTCACCCAACTCTCTCGAATATAAAAGTTGAACAACATTTATTTTGAAGCTCCTTTGACTTGTCACATTGAATCTTTCCCACCTCTTTTGAAGTCGGGAGGAGTAGAAAGGAGACTTTGAATAATAAATCAAGGCGTATGGTACTGTGGAGGACGCTTTGGCTCCTCATGTTGATGTACAGGAATGGGATAGTAGACTTGATAGTTGGGAGCCAGAACTCACTGGGTGGTGAGATGGTTGGTGTGGTGGTAGCTGGGAATCCTACACTGTAAATTCCTCGATTACCACGCACTCGTGTCCCTGGACTGATCCGTGTCAGTCAGGTCTACTGCTCTTACACTATGTGTGAAGATGAAGAGAACTATTGTGTGGATGCTGTCTATTTGTCTGTGTGTGTCACTGTGTGTGCCTGTGTGTGCTTGTGTATGTATCAATTTGTGTGTGTGTGTTTGTGTGTGTGTGTGACTGTGTGCGACTGTGTGATGATTGTTTGTCGCCATTGACTCTGTGCACTTGCCGTGTGCACCTCTCTCTCTGCGCTTCCTGATCCAGCGCACCGTACCGCACCGCACCGGCTTGGTTAGTGAATGGAGGAATTTATGAGGACAGATTTGAGAATTAATGAGAGAGACATATCGTTGGATTGTTATGGGAAAGAAAAAAGAGTTACTGGAGTCCATCCATCCATCCATCTGGTAAATCATTTCCCTCCCGGTCGGTCCATGGATGCCGGGAAGTGCCAAATAGTTAAAAATAAAACTTGAAGTCTCCGTCGTCAGCGAGCACCGCGCACTGCTTCCATCATCATCATCATCATCCGCATCAGTATCATCCTCATCATCATGAGCACCAGCAGCATTATCATCCACCACCACGAGCACTACACTGCCTTTCCTCCAACTCTCACAGTCCTAAGGAGCCGTAGGAAAGAGCTATAAGAGTTGTACTACTGGCCGCAGCCGTAGTAATAGTGGTGGTGGTAGTAGTGGTAGTATTAGTAGTAGTATTAGCTGGTAGTGGTAGTAGAAGTAGCAGTTGGAACTCTCTCAGTGAGAGGCATCTTCGAGCCCTATGAAAGAATTTCCCCAAAAAATCTAAATTGTGTGCCCTGCCTAATCGCCCATTATGCATCTTGTGTACACTAATTTACTTTACTCATTTGAGGAACGCGGCCTGCTTCTAAAATTAACACACACACACACATAAGGCGGAGCTCTTGCGAAGCAGAGACAGAGAAAGATACGCGGGCAGACATGCACACACAGACGCACACACACACACACACACACACACATTTAGAATTACATGCACACACAGACGCGCGCTGTCTGATTGCATTCAATCTCTCTGTATCGCCCCGTCAATGTATCGCTCTCTTCTGAGCTTGTGTAGCATTGTGTATTTGTTTTTCTTACGAATTTCCCTCCACTGAGGAAATCTGGCAGGCTGTCGAGAGAGACCTTATAAACACACACAGACACACATACACACACTGTACAGAATTACAGTTGTAGTCATAGTAATAGATTCACACGCGCTCACATCTGAATATCCTATTCCCTTCCACACACTACTTTACCTCTCTTTATCTGTATCTCTCTCTCTCTCTCTCTCTCTCTGTCGCCTACACTCTGTATGTATAATTCTTCTCACTCCGATTCCTTTTGCCTTATGATGATCCTCGTGAAAAGATTCAGCTGAGAAGATGAGGTAGTTGTCTTTTCATGGAACATCACATTTATTCTCCTTTCGTTACGTTGAGCACACGCGGTACTGGCTGGTCGAGTCCGGCGTGTCTGCCTCTCCGCGTGTGTTACTTGAATGCGGCTTCCGAGGGAGTCTTACTGTGCTCCAGTGTGTGTGCGTGTATATATATATGTGTGTGTGTGTGTGTGTGTGTGCAACGACGGCTCCTGTCTCCTCTGCTTCGAAAATCCAGAGGTGGCTTCTTGGCTTATGGCATGGTAGCCGAGAGGTAAAATAATGTTGGAGTAAACAGCCATCCGCTCTGCCAGTTAGTAGTCTTTCCTTCACTTCTGGATCTGTATGTACTACCATTACTACTATTACTACTACTACTACTTACTACTACTGCTACTACCTGGCTCATCCAAGAATTTTTATCACCTCCAACGGATGCGAGCATGTTGGTACGTACGTGGTATATAGTTCTGCTCGTCGTAGTGTGTGTGTGTGTGTGTATGTGTCTGTGTTTGATGGCATGTGGTGGAGCAGGGCGGCTGGCACTAGTGATGTGATAGCTCACAGAGTGAGTCCGTGGATTTTTTAATGTTTCCCCATCAACTTATGAGCGACCCCCCATCCTATTAGCGCATGCATGAGACTGGCACAGGCCTATGGGTTCCCGAGCCAAGTCCACCTGATCCCATAGCAGTGCCCGCTAACAGCTCCTCGTATGTCAGCTATTATTGTTATTATTGTATGTGACTCAAAAATTGCGGAGCAATAGCTCAAGCTATGACGACCGCTTCAACTACTGGTAGAGGACAGAATCTCCGATAAATTTGCCCGGAACGATTTGGCGATGTAGCGATGTAGGACTTTGTTTGTTAACCTTGTCTTCCGGCCAATCTAAGATCTTTGTCACAAATCATGATTGTTATAATCACCCATGTTCAGTGGGGATGGATGGGAAATGGCTTGATCCCATATTATTTTACTGTGGATAATCCCTGTTGTCGCACTCGTGGTGTAAATATGAAAAATGCCGTTAGTTCCCTTGTTATATAATTATTACGAAAAATGCCCTTAATACCCTTGTAGTGTAGTTAATTATGAAAAAAAACTTATTTCGAGCCTGAAATAAATCGGGAAATTCCCAATGTTTTCCGAACCAGTTTCTCGAAAGAAGACACGGTGACAAAGGGACAAGGCGCTAGTTTCAAAAAATCCTCAGTGAGGCCACTGTACTGCTCAACAACCGCGTGATTGCCAAAGGTACCTGCCCTTGCCTTGCTGTCACATTTACAATACTGGAGCTGGCTCACTGACGGAATGACTGACTGACTGACTGAGTGAGGGAGTAAGAGAGATCTCTCTTGACAGATTAGAGAGTGTGGAACTATGGATTATGGGTGTGTTTGTGATTGTGTGTGTGTATATGTTTTTATGCGCATATACATGGTGGGAGAAATGAAATAATCCATAAATCAACCCCACTCGTCCCTGCTCAGTGTAATAAAGGAGAAAATTATAGTGGGAGCTTCAAGGGTTCCACAGCCTTTGAATGCCCAGAGGGGTCAGGCACACAC
>WJFA01001079.1:0-24923 GCA_009870155.1 Pseudobourletiella spinata | reverse complement strand
TTCTCGTTTCCCTATTTAAATTCTTGTGATTTGCAGCCTCATTCGGAGCTTTCCCGTGGCAAGTGAGTGTTCGGCGAACATCCTTCTTTGGCTTCTCCTCCACGCACCGTTGCGGTGGGGCCCTGCTGAATGAGAACTGGATTGCAACAGCGGGCCACTGTGTGGACGACTTGATGACGAGTCAGATCCGGATCCGGCTGGGAGAATGGGACTTCTCGGCGACGAGTGAGAAGTATCCTCACGTGGAACGCGGGGTTGCGAAAAAGGTGGGTGTAGAATTTGTTGTTGTTGTTGTTGTTGTTGTTCTTGTCTTCTCCAACAGAGAAAATAATAATGTTTCCATATAGAGCTGCCATACAAGGCATTGGACATTACGGTTTAAAACTTACCTCATGACGAGACAGAATAATAACAATACCACGTGGAGGCTAGGGAGGATCTTGTCTGTACAGCAGTGTGTGTGTGTGTGTTTGTGTGTGTATGCACGTGTTAAACTAATAGCAACACAAGTTGGAAGGTATGCAGCAGGTCCGTGGATGCGTGCATTGGAGCCGGGGTATGCACTATATAGGGAAGTAGGACTGTGCGGTGCCCGAATGAATGAAAGATATAAGTTATCATCATCATCATCATCATCATCAAGATCGTCACTGTCGTCATTACTCACATCCGTAAACATACGCATATACAGACATGTAGTTCCTACCTCCCTGTAGGTTATCAACACATTTCACTTTCCCTTCTCTAATTATTTCTATGGAATGAAGGAGCTTGCGTGAGTGTGTGTGTGTGTGTGTGTGTATGTGCGCGCGCTTGGAGTAGTGTGAGCGAGCCTCATGGCTCATTCAGCCTGATTAAGGAGGTATACAACTCGGTATTTTTCAGTACCCTTTCTCCTGTACTATTTTCCACGAGCACGACTTCCCAAATTCTTTTTTGTACTGCACACCGTCTTTTTCTCCTACTATAGGACTCTCCGATCCTATCTAACAAGTGTTTGCTCTCAAGAGTTGTCGTAGGAGGGGATGTCTGGTGAGTTGTTGACTCTGTGAAGAGAACGACGTGTGAAATTAGCTCAGCAGAGTGAGGTCGACCTGTATCTTAACTGCCGTGGGTTAGAAGCTGTTTGAAAAAAGTGAGTTAATCAGGAGAGGATCGATGCTCGGCTAAACTTGACATCCACCTGCCATTCCATCTCTCTCAGGTTAATTTATGAGGAGCTTTGGGGAGAAAAAAGGAGTTAAAACATCTTTCTGTTTCAGTCGTGTTCAGTGCACATGCCTCCATTATCTTGTGTGTGTGTGTGTGTGTGTATGTGCATATGTAATATGCCAGTGCGTGTATGTATGTGTGTACTTGTGTATGTCAGTGTGAGGATGTGTATGCATATGTGTACGGGTGGATGTGTGTGAGTTTATGCACCCGGAGGACGATGAGCTTGCAGACACCTGCTGCTTCAGCCTCGACGCAGTTGGTGATGTGGGCAGAGCACCTCATTGGGACTCACATGTGTATAAAGACATGGAAATAGTACAAGGGATTTGGCTGTGAGTTGAACTGTGAGTAATGGGGGAATGAGTGAGTGCAAACCGTCATCAGTTTAATGGCTCTTAAGGGATTTCTTCATGAGGGCATCGGAACTGATTGCAGTAGAGGTATTCGGGGAAGTCATATAATGGGCTGTCGAGATGCTCCCCAGCATATATGAGAAATGTGAGGTGGCGAAGGAGCTACATGTTGGCATATCATGACCGGCTAATTGAAATGCCAAGTTTAGTCGTTGTTGTTGTTGTTGTCGTCGTCGTTGTTGTTGTTGGAATGGAACAATCGAAAGTTACATACCGGATTTTCCGCCCTCGTTTGGTAATATACTTTTGAGGCTTTGAAATCTCACTGTGTCTGTGTGTGTGTGTGTGATTCATCCAGACGGGGAGTTGTGCATAAAGGAAATGAACTGACGAAGGTGTTGGGAATTTTTAAGAGACTGTTATTGTTACCACACCGCATGGGAGGTATTCAATAATGTGTAAGGATGACATGGTGTGCTGGGCCGCGACACGTAAGTTTGTGTGTGTTTAAACGTGTGTATGTGTGTGCTAGTATTCGTTTGCATGTGTGCGTGTGTGTGTGAGTGCTAGTGTGTGTTTGCATATATGTGTGTGTAATTGTATATGAGTCCGTGGTATGAATGGATGAAGGGCGTAGCACCATCATCCTTGTCGCCGTCTATATACTGAGTATGTTAAAGTAAATTATGATTGGAGTGCAGAGTTACAGAACAGAAGTTGGGAGAGAGAAAGTTTTCAAATGACGACGACGACGAACGGCAGTGAGCACGACGACGATGCCAAGAAGGGAAAACTTGTGGCTCACGGCAGGGTTTCGGATTTATTATTTTTGGACTTGAATGCATATATGCACAAGGGGCAACTCGTCGGGTAGGTTTTGAATGATATTATTAATGGGATTTAAATCTGGAAACTTTTGACGTTTTCAAGGACTTTTGTCCCTGTCCATCCACACACTATATACGCTTCGGTTCACTTTGTACACATTATATTGTCCAATATATAATGTAAAGATTTGGAATGGAAATTTCGAAAGGGAAAGCTTCACTACTGCGCATCTCTCTCGCTCTCCTGTATTCTTCATCCGGCTTCTCCCCATTATGCTCTTCAACGCTCAGAGATGAGATGAACACATGGACTATTACACACACACACACACACAGAAATGACAGGGAAGTACGACACCTTTCATTACGGATGTAGGACGTGAAGGGTTTTTTTAAAAGGATAGAAAACTTCACGCTCCGACTGCTCCCTGAAATATTACCCCTTGAGGGCCACCAACACCTCAATACTTTTAGAGTCACCTGGAGTCATGCCGTCGCCGTCCCTTGCCTCCCTGGGGCTTGGACACCCCCATCCACCGCACATGACACCTCATGTCAGCCGTCGTCTCTGTAGCTATACTTTATATGTGTCATGCCTTGTGGGTCCAGGTTTTAGTACACCTATTTTACTACACACACTCACACAGATGCATATGTACACACCTTCACAGACAAGTTCGACACCCATACACACACACACACACACACACACACACACAAACTCAGTTCGCCATTCACCATTGCTGCCATATGTAATGCACGAAAGTAGTTCAGGGTCAGGGCTTGAATGCAGTTGCAAACTAGACTGTTTAGTACTGTCTGCACTCCTTGCTTTGTTCCGTGTCGTCGTGTGGACCAGCCATTCGTCGTTGTCGTATGTCTGGCTTAATGGGGGTTCGAATTATTATTAGCGTCAGTGCGGGCGCAAATCATATTGAGAATGACAGAATTAGCAGTTAGGAGAATATACAGAGGAAAATTTGAAAATGGTTTATGACCCGTGGCATGTAGCGGATGGTGAAAAAAGTTTTCGTCAGGAAAATAACATGGCGTATGCAAACTAATGCGACGTTGGGTTAAGCGTGGGAGATTGGGCCAGTATTATATGCTGCTCCGGTTGGCGGCGACTGCGCAGTTGGCTCTTCCCTCCGTGTCACACAGTGAGCACGAATCATTATGTTCATCACAAAATGTTGTCGGTTAGCGCTAAGTGAGTTGAGAGCGTTTAATAATGGAAGTTTATTCAACGGGGTTTGACGTCGCAGCCTGTGTATTTTTTCCGTGGAGAAAAGGGACACGGAAATTCATTTTCATCTCGTGAAAATCAATGCATTACGCCTGCTGTCACCGATAGCTCTGGTTTTTTCGAGTTAGTGTTGGTATATCTTTGGTCCTCCTATCATTTCCGATGTGAATCTGGTGCAGGGTAGGGTGCAATCGGGCAAGGGAGTCACAAAAGTCTGGTTTAGTATGCAGTACAGTATTGGCCTGAACGGGTGGTGCACTGACACTGAATAGTCCGGGATGGCAAGTTTGGCGGTGCACCTGCTTGGCATGGCCAATGAATATGATGGGATGCACTCTGGGGGTGACGAATATGACTGACTTGTTGACTGAAAGGATTCAGAGACGTCGTATGCTTCCGATGATGAACATTGTTACATTGGAAATCACATTGTGTAGCGCATTTGGTAATTATGAATTCAAATGAGGTAATGAGTGAAAGACGGGCTGGGGAAGTGGGACACCAGTATTGACCGAGGCCGAGGCCAAAGATAGGCGGATCAATTAGGAGAATATTAGAGCGGGAGTGACAGTATTGGACTGTGGACAGAGGCGTGTTCGTCAATTAAATAAGGTTGTGTTTGTGTAAGGTGTAAATATAGAGGAGAGAACTTTGGGTGGAGGGGAGAAGACGAAGCGGTAGTGGTGTGACACATGGTTCGATCCGGTTTAGACATTCTGTGAGGTACATATAATGAAGGGTTGAGGAGTCATTGTGATTCATGTAGTAGGAGGAATCGATAAGCCATGCTGCGCTGTGTGGTGTGTGTAAAAGTGACGATGTGAAGAGTATGTTGACCCGTGTTTGATGATAGTAGTGATGGGTGCACGGCCTTGTTTGTATGTGTGTATGTGTGCATGAGGAATTTTGTGACTGATCTATTTTTGAATTTTCCAGGTTGTTCATCCGTCGTATAACTTTTTTACGTACGAGCATGATTTGGCCCTCATTAAGTTGGAGACACCGGTGATTCTGACGCCGCACATCAATCCCATCTGTCTCCCAGGCAACGACGACTTGCTCATCAATGAGAATGCTACGGTGTCCGGTTGGGGTCGGCTCAGCGAGGGTGGTCAGTTGCCATCCATCCTGCAGCATGTGACGGTGCCGATTCTGAGCAATGCAAAATGCCGAGATATGTTCCTCAAGTCGGGTCGGGTCGAACACATCCCGGAGATCTTCCTCTGTGCCGGCTTTGAGAACGGAGGTCGGGACAGTTGTCAGGTGAGTTCGTGTATACAGCCGCTGAAGGTCGGAGGAAAAGTTGAACAGGGTTGGGTATGAGGAGGTCGTTTATTAGCAAACTAATAGGGAATTGGCTACTAGCCATCAAGTGTGACCTCACAGAGCATGCCAGCCACGGATTTTTCAAGGCATCAAGTACTACTTGCCTATGTAGTAGTAGTAGAAGCAGCAGTAGCAGTGCAAATCTAAAGGGCACGCATAATTGGGAAAGTGGTGAACAGAAACCTTGAGGACATAAGCTAAATATGTGCTGTGTAAATAATAACGGGCATGCATACAACACATGCTGAAAACAGTGTAGTGTAGTGCTATGCTATAACAAAAACAAAGGACAAAAACAAGGCTTTTTCATATCTACTTGACTATTTCCCCCCTGTGTGTCAAGAAAAGTATAAGTCTCATTTATTTATTGTCTTTAAATTTATTTCTATACTCAGTAAATTCATCCAAGAATAGCAATAATCATTGTAAAGGATCAAGTAGTAGATCAACTTAATTAAGTTAGGAAGGACAGAGAAAAAAACCTCGCTTGCAGCAGCAGCAGTAGCAGTAGTACGTAGTAGTAGTAATAATAATAATGATAATAATAATAATAATACGTGTAATTAACTTGTATTACAGGGTGACAGTGGCGGACCACTACAAGTTCGTGGATCTGACAATCGGTGGTTCTTAGCTGGAATAATTTCTTGGGGAATCGGTTGTGCAGAGCCGAACATGCCGGGTGTATGTACACGAATTTCCAAGTTTACATCGTGGATTCTAAAACATGTTACTGCCTAGTCGTCTTTTTTGTATTTTTATAACATCGTGTTTTTTATATATATAGATATATATATATATATATTTATTATATATCTATATTCATGTATAGTTCGTGTATATCGTTATCCTTAATACTATATTATATTATTATTATTACTATATATATATATACGTATGCAATAAAAAATTGATGATAGATTTATTACAAAAAAATTGCGATATTGTACACGTGTCCTTAAATTTTATTAATCTTCTGCCCCATGATTTGTGGATTATTACGACGAATTTCAGCGGCGCCCTGCTCCCGGTAATTGTAGCTACAGTCGTGCTTGTCACTGTAGCGATGGAGAGAACAAAATATACCTCCGCATCGACAATCGAATCCTGCAGGCAAATCAAGAATATAACACAAAAATTAACTTCCAAACTTCACCGAAAACACCAAATTTCCAAAATCTCTTACGACACTTCAAAAAAAATACATAACGAGGAACATCCCCCAACATCAGTATCACACCGCACATACCCACTGACGCCCTCGTTTTGAGGACGGAGATAACAGAGGACTGATAACAGCCGCCGTACAATGCAATTACCAGCTAACAGAGGAAAGTTCATCACTTCTGGCTAGTAAACAACAACTCCGGCTTGCTCCTCTGACGCTGACTTGGCAAAGTTATTACTAATGATGAGAAAATTCCCTCACGTAAACCTTACGACGCACTGACCACTTCTGATTAACTAAAATGTTGTTGGAGACTCAACAATGACGTCCCCGGATAGATCCGACTTACCAGTCAAACCAACTTTTTTCTTGCACGTATCACACCGATTCTTAGCTTTCGGCTTTTTCTCTTCGGATTCTGAGGGTTGCGCAACAGCAGGGCCGGGAGATGATTGTGAGACCTTCAATTAGCACACAAAAGACAATAATCAATACAACCATTCACATTCAGGCCTTCCACCTCATACCTATTGGCAACTCTGGAGTTGTTCCATATCCATCAGGCTAATAATATTCCCTTCCAGCTCAGCTCAGCTCTGCTCAATACACTACCTTCAACAGTTCACTGGGATAACGATTGAAACACACACACATACACAAGGAACTTTGGCAAACGCTGGATAGCCTTGAAACTGAAACCCATCTACATGATCGCACACTACAGAAATTACTATATAACTCTACCATTGGACTCTAGAAGGCAAGCCTGCCACATTCTATACACCTTAACGAGATCAATCCAGTATACTCTGAGGTAAACACAACTATCGCATCAAAAACATAACGTAAATGACATTAAAATACAAGGAAACCTCAGAGCAGCACTTTGAAAAATATTAGACGGAAATAAAAAAAGCACTAAGCCAAAGGGATCCAAATAGCCAAGAGACAAAGTCATGATGGCTCTGCCAAGTTTCATACAAGTAAAATTCACTCCACATCACTATACTACGACAGAATGAATACCGTATGTGTTCTACGTCACTGACTGAGTAAACGAAATCCTCGTGATCATGTTGGGAAGAGAGGGATAAACGTTGTTCCCTAAAGCAAGGCAATTTCTGGATCCATATAACTTAAGGCCATACTGATAAGTGGATGTGTGTGTGTTTGTATTTGTTACTCGGATGGAGAAAAATATCTCCATTGAAAACTTACTACATCGATGATGGCAGAAGCTGCGACGGTTGCAGCAGATGATTGTTCCGCGCCAACAGCAGCTGTAACTGACGAGGCTGAAGACGACGCATTTGTGAGGATGGCGGATTGATCCTGGGCACCAGAGATGGGCGTACTCGCGGGCCCAGCGGGGGCTTGATTATTAGGAACACATTTTTTCTTCAAAGCTTCTTTAAAACAGACCGAGCATAGACCATCTGTGGCACTTGACCCGTAGAAACCGCAGCCCGAACGGCAAAGGGTCTTGGGCATCTCATCTCGTTCCATTCTGCTCGATGTATCGAAATTGTATCCCTCCCTCCGTTAAGTCTTCCTCTCACACACACGCACCACCACCACCGCCGCCGCCGTCGAAAGTCTCCCACGAACAACGGTGCTCGCCCTTGAAGCTTCAGTCAGTCAGCCTGGAAAAATTTCAACATCATATCATCAAAAGATAATAGCACCACCTGCACTACTTCCAATACGCATGAAACCTTCCACAACAGAAATGTCCGAGATTGTTACGAAACAAAGTTTTACATGGAGAAAATAATTACAATTCTAATTTCAAACACTCTTCCTTCGAAACAAAAATCCAATATTCAGTTTAAAATCCTCGTCGTTCCTTCCCCTCCACAAATTTTTTGGGACAAAACAGCTCGCCAACCTTATTATTCATTTAGAACTCCTACACTCCAGCAAGGCATAGGAGAGCAGTCCTGTGAGCAAACTGAAATGGGATCATTCTAGCAATTACCCCTACCTACACTTCTTGATTCGTCATCATGCAGTATTTTTCTCTACGACCACCACCACCACCACCACCTCCTTCACATCATGTACGTATATTACAGCAGACTATTGCGTCACATGAGTAATTCCACGAAAGCACCACCACAGTAAGTATAGTCAGTCACTACTCCGTCTTTATGCAGCATTCATCAATCACAGAAGTCTGCCCGTTGTCGGATTTTCAACTTGAGAGACAGACAGAGAGAGAGAGAGAGAGAAAATTTACAACACGAACGAACGAACCTGCCCTTCAAATTTCTCCTCCTCCTCCTCGAAAAACTCTCAGGGAAATTCAGGCCAGTCCCTTGAAGGCCAGTCAAAATTTGGGTTTACACTTCTTCAAGCCCTGTCCAAAGAACAAAGAAGAAAGAAAAAAAAACTCGATGAGTATCACACAACTCCTTCACCACGCTTCCTCTTCTACTAAAATTTCCATCTAAAAAGGAATATTGAGACAAAAATACAACACAAAGGCACTCTCCCAACGCCTGTAGTAACACACACATGTAAACGATATAGGAATATATGCCTCCGCAGTACTCACCAAAGACTTATATATGTATATGTATTTAACTCTATATATTTTTCCTATTTATTACACAAACACACAGGACAAGACCATTCACCAGCACAACTCTCCTCTCGTCTAATATCACCTCTCCAACAACTGCCGAGCCAAAAAAAACGATAAAACACTTTGGTGGAAATTAATTTACACAGTTAGGAAAATGGACAGCGGTAAAAGAAAGTTACGTTTCGTACAAATATACAATTTTGCATTGGACTCGGACTCAGTTTTCCTGGCTGGTTGGATTTTCCTATAGTGAAATCAAAATGGAGAGTGATTTCAGGAGTAGTTCGTCGACTTGACGAAAAACGTCTCAACTGAGAACTGCGCACATGGTGACGCCGTTCCCTCGGCTGACGTCATCCTTTGCCTTTACTCAGCATACACAACACATGTCTGGGAGAGCCTCCCCGTATGCCCACTACACACACACAGTCAGCAGGCGGGACACACACGCACTCAGCCCCACCGTGGCCCATGCATGTACATACAGCGCAGGCACGGCACAGTCACATTATAGCCGTGCAGAGCCGAGCCCCGTGGCCCCGTCGCTCGTTCCGTATCAGTGTGATTGTGTGTGTGTGTGTGCATGCGTGTATGCCTTTGCCTGTATATGTGTGTACACGTGCGAGTTGTTGTTGCTGTGTTGCTGGCTCTTTAAAATGAACTCGTGTAGCGTCGCAGGACGCCCCAAAAAACACGCATTTTTTCTCAAAATTATTGCCAACTTTGAGGGGAGAAGGCTATATACCTTTTCCCCCTATGCACTAGCATACACAGAGCCAGCACATAGGCAAAAGACAGTCAGTCATATATGCTCTGTTGTGTGCTGTGGAGCAAAACCCGCCGACCCACAAGCACAGGATTTCCTCATACATTCTCACAACAGGCTGCGGCTGACTATGTGTGACTATACGACTAATGCTGAAAAACTGAGGGATCGTCCAAAAACTTTTATTTACATTTCCACCCGCGCCTCCCGCCCTACCCCGCACGCACCGTAGCGACTGCGCCGCAGATCCTATTTAAATCAAGCCCCGCGGCCCGTTTCTCTGTATGTATAAGAATTCCCATAGTTTGAGCCGCATGGTTCAGCACTATACTGTGGTGCACATACACAAACAGAAGTTAAGTGCTCCAGTGGAGCTGCGGGGCCTGATCACTGCACTGATCATGCTACATTCACGTTCTCCTCAGTCCGGATTTAGCCTCACCTCAGTCAGTAATGTGGATGTGTGTGCACTTGTAGTAGGATATATTATTGCTACTTGTAGTTGGTCGCGGTCTTTACACACACACATGGGTTTGAACCAAGTGCAATTGAATGCAAATTAAATACGAGAGGAAAAAATAAATATAAGAGTCATATTCTATCTGCCAGCAAAGTCCGTAGAAGTGAGAGAGTTTGAGTTTGGACAGACCTGCTGCTGCAAAACTGTCCATCCGGGCAGACAAATTGCACTGTTTTGTACCTTCAGCTATATAATAGTTAATGTTTCCCTTGCTGTGTCTTTCGTTCTTTCATTACGTATACGACGAGGATCAACGAGCTGTTTATAGGAGTTTCAAAGTTAAACTCTTGCAGTTTGTATATGTGGATGTGTTAAGTACTTACTATTTGTTTGAACGGACGGGGAAACTTATCCTTGGTTTCCACGCATTACCTTGATGCTTCCATTTATTTTGTTTTTGTCGCACTGACTGTGAGAGAAGGGAAGGGAAAGGATGCCTCCATCATCTCCTTGTGAGCGAGCTTACAAAGATAAAAAGAGGAGCATCTGATCTTGGACGAGGTAGTTCCAATGTTCATAAAGAGCTGTGCTGTGTGTGTGTGTGTGTGTGTATCAGGGGACTGGTTGGAATAAAAATCGTTATATTTTTCCTCCTATCTCGATGATTATGAAACTTGTATACTTGTACACTTACGCGTTCGTGTTCCTCATCAGGAAGGGGCATGTATGGTGGTGCTCGGTGGAAATTTCTAAGTGTGGAGCAGCCGCATATAATAAAGTTGGCGAGGCTCCTTTGAGAGGAAATAAATTAGATGACTTCATTAGGTTACGTCTACGTCCATACGAACTTCTCCTTGTTGTAAATATCATCTTCGTATTGCCCTGTGAACCAAGCTAATATCCCAGAGTGTCTGAGATGCCATAGACTTGATATTCCATTGACTGTGAGACATATTGCGGAGCCCAGTGGGTGGTAGCCCGGTTCTTGCACACGGAGTAATAATAAATGGCCATGAAAGCCATATGCATGCACTAATAATATATTTCCAATTTGAATCACCTCCACTGCTATTTCCAGCCATCGAGTTTGGCGGAATTCAAATGGAGTCTGCTCAGGTGTGTAGTTTTACAAGTAATGAGATTTCTCAGGAGTCGCTTTTCTTTAGCGAATATTTCACGCCGGGATGCTGCCTTCATTAAAGTCAGGTCAAATTTCTAAGGGGGAATTGAGGTTGATGAAATTTCGGAAGAATTTTAATTTAGTGCCATTAAGGCTTAATGGTATAGCGAATGGCCTGCTCTGGAGAGTCTCCAGTAGAGACTATATGTTGTAGCCGTGGATTCCAAACCCTGTACATGCACATTTCTATTGAGTGAGCCCAAATGAATGTTATATTATAAGCCAGCTGAGAGATATGTTAGTTCTGCGCCTCACCGTCACACCAAAGTGAAGATCCCCCTGGTGAAACCTGGCGCGGAGGATGCAGAGTTAAGCCTTGATTACTCCGAGAGGGCTTGATGAGACCTACGAGAGAGTCCATACGAGTTCAGCTTGTTCATTCTATAGTGTCTCAACCATATGTATGTGAGGACCATAAACTCACTGTGAATCTCATCAGTTTGCACATTACCTATCTGTATCATATGGAATGGACGAGATGAGGATAAATACATGCGGAATTTATTCCACTCACGGAAGAGGAAATAAAGTACTTGCTCTCAAGATTATATTTGAATTGGAGAAATGCAAATACACAGTACTTAACGCCGCTGGGGAGGGTGGGGATCGCATGCGTTCTCTGTTCAACTCAAATAAATAGCCTTCAATTACGTCCATGTTGAACCTCAGCATACACACACACACACTCCTGGTACTGGAATCGCCGTGCGTAACGGATTTCAAGGTCTTCCTCTACGCTCCGGCGGCCTTTTTTTCCATATCCTTGTATCCACCTTTGATATTATCAAAAGGAACACCACGCATCACCTCCGTAGACGCTGTAGTTTGAAGACTTATTGGAAGGCGTCGTCAAAATTGATCAAATCATCGCGCTCATCATATACGACTAGTTTTTTTCAGACTCAAAAAGTCATTTCCCATTTGTTTCTCATCAATTTCCTCACGCTGCCTACACATTCGAGTAGGTGGGACTCAGGTGGGAATAAACTGAGGAGGAAATCAATAAAGGAGAGGATAAACCGGGCTTTATTCCAGTCTATACTTTTTTCTCGGGGGAAAATGTCTATAGCAGATGGGATGATGTCGTATTATTATTATTATTATTACTGGCCTCACTATGAGGGAGCCTAACAAATGTCGCTAAAGTCGAATAGGAAATGGGAAAGGTAACACTTTAAGTGCAGCCTATGGTGGCTCCCACCACAACTAAATACAAGCTCAGAGCTCCCCACAGTTTCTTCCAGCAGCAGCAGCAGCGGCAGCGGCAACAGAACAACCGCCCGCTACCCGCAGGCGCGCATGAACCCGAATAGAAGAAACGAGTCCGAAAAGCCTCTCCTTCTCCGGTCCGTTTGTATCGATTGAGCCGAGGGTTGCTTTTATATTTAAGTGTGTGTGTGTGTGTGTCTGTATGCGTATGAATGAGTCTGAACTATATATGGACTGAACGAACTGGGGACGTCGTCGGTAACGGTAGTTACCAAGAGCATTGAAGTAAGCAGGAGCAGTACCAGGAGCACCAGGAATCCTCCACACCCGCCCCTTCATCTCTTTCTCTCTACTTTCTCTGTCTTTCTAACTCTCTCTCTCCTTTCCTCTCTCTCTCTCTATCTCTCTCTCTCTTTCGTCCACTTTGCCTGTCAAAAAATTCTGTGGCCTACATCCTTCAAATGTTACTAAGCTAATGTAGAGTCCCTGCAAGCGGGTTCCGGAGTGGACAAGGGTAAAGGTTAGGAGGTGTGCGACACACGTACGCAGTGGTGGGAACGTCGTGTGTCTGTGTGCGTGTCGTGGGTGTCTATGAGTGCGTGGATGTGTTCACGATCCTCGTTGGAATAGTTGTTTGAAAATCATATTCAGAGATCATGGATCAGAGTCAAGTGTACGGGGAAACAGTTCAGTCGAGCTACCCCAAAGTCCCCCCGGGGGTGAGACCCTACACCGCACCGGACGAGTCAGGATTTGTGGACGTGAGCAAGTATCCTGAACCGAAGGACTCGACCAAGAAGATCCGTGGAACGTCGGAACTTTTGGAAACTTTAGTCGGGGGTTTAGAGCCTGAATTAGTTACAGCCAAGGTTCGTTTATCATTTGAAACGTTATTATTCAGGTGCTCGTAAAACCATGATTTGATGAAATTTCCATTTTTGAAACATCCTTTTTTGATGAGGGCTGGTTGCTGTGGGGATTTGAATTGATACATGGGTGATACTTGTATGGTTTGACGAATGAAATCATGGGACGTCTAGACGGGATGGGTCATTGTTCCAAATCCCATGGGCATGTGGGTGGAGGGAATGATTTCCTTGGTATGTGCGGGATTTTGAGTATTTCCCAAAAGTCATTCCCCGCGCCAAGGAGTGATGATGATGACGCAGTTGAGGAAACTGTTGACAAACACAACGATGCGTAAATAACGGGCGTGCTGTGGGTGTGTTTTATTGAAAAACATTGTGCCCACATGATACGGTTGAGAGTTTGGCAGATGAGATTGCTATGCTTACAACGTAATGAGATCCCGTCCTTGTCATTCTCTGTATTTCAGGGCTTTTACTTTTTCTTCTACGCTGCCTTTGGTTCCTTATTCCCGTTGATGGGAGTTTATTTCAAGCAATTGGGCTTAAATGGAGCACAAGCTGGAATACTTTCTGGATGTCGTCCGCTAGTCGAATACATCGCCGCTCCCATGTGGGTCTCCGTTGCAGAAAGGTAATAATAATGGGCGGGAGTTTTGCTTGCAAAACATAAGGAAACTCCGGATACAGTTGGAACATACGTTAGTAATTTTCTGAATGAATTTGTATCATGTTAATTTACCTCTGCTTTCATATTTTCCTCCTCCGTATAGAAAAGGGAAGGCCAAGACGATTTTATTAGGCTCACTCATTTGTTGGATACTATTTACATTCCCGTTGGGCTTCGTTCAACCCGAGCCGGTCTCCTGTATACAAAGATTAAATGCTAGCACGGCCAAGCTGGAAACACCGGAGGTGATCGGCGTTCTGAACAAGAGGGAGGCGCCCAACTACTTCGAAGTGGAGGAACTCCCACCTGAGGAGGAGAATCTCATTCCGGAATACGAACTGTCGGGGAAGCCACTGTTTCGTTCCAAACGAGCCATTCCAAAGCCGCCACCAGGAATCTCACCACTCAAGATTACATATGCTGTCAACTACCAGAAGGGGACGGAGCAGGATAGCTGGATCAGTCCCAGTTTCTCCAGTCAAGTTTTCAAACGGGATGACGTCAAGAAGGTATGCAAATAGTGCATAGTGCTGGAGTATATTGCCGGCTATTTTCCTCTTGAGACTATTGGCAACGTGCCGATGAATTCGTGTGGGTGGTGGTAACTTCACAGGATTTGTCATATGTTCTATCCATGCAGGTATTCTTCTTACTCCTCCTCCTGATCATACTGGGAGAGGCAGTGTCGTCCCCGTCAATTGTTCTGGCGGACACGGCCGTGCTGTCATTCCTCGGTGAGACGGCCGCGACTCGCTATGGACATCAGCGGATGTTCGGGTCGTTGGGATGGGCCATCTCCATGTTCTTCATCGGTATTGCCCTCGATCACTCCACGTTCCCGGATCGGAAATGCAAACCTATGAATCAAGTAGGTCACCTGTTGTGCCCCGCACCTCTTGTGGCGCTCGAACCAAGCTCGATCAGCTCTCCCCTTTTTCTTCTGCACTTTGTGAGAGAGCTCCCCTTAAAACTTATGTTGAGAGGGAATTAATTGCGGGTTAAGAGGACCACCACTACTCACTCTTTTATGAATTGGATTTTGACAGGAACATGGAAAGGCAATTGAGCCTCCTTAGTTGATACTACATATTTAATGAAATATGACACTTCAAAGTGGTCACATAATTAAAATCTGTCAGGCAATTCCTGGAAGTAATTGGAAAACCGAGAGTTTCCCTGCTATCAAGTTGTGTGCGACGGTTGGTGTTGTTGTCGTAACTTTGTCAAACTTTGCCGCCGCGGAGATATGATCATCGTGCTGTTGTAAAGTTTACCCGGGGAGCAGTTGCCGCTAACGAGCTCTATGGTGGTGCGGGAATGCATGCTACAGGCTAATACATAAGCTTTATAATACGTTTATTGTGGTACGTATATTCCTGTGCATAATGCTACTTAATAATACAGGAGAAAAACTACACGGTCTGTTTTGCCATATTTGTCGTCCTCATGGGATTGGCGACGCTGATGGGATGGCGGCTGAAAATGCCTGAAATGTCCGTCCCGGGAATTGAACTGGAGAGTCAACATCATCCGGACGGATTCGAGAACATTGATATCGATTCCAAACCGGTATGTCATACTTTTTCCTCTCACTCAGTCAGGACTGTCCACTCGTCCGTCCACCAGTTGAGTCTGTGGACAAATATGGCCGACTCGGCTCCTCTCAACTCGTTCTATGGGCGGGCGGGGGGAAAGCAAATAATAATAATATGGGGAAGGGTCATTCATAATAGATCGAAAGCAATAGGAAAACTCTGTGATGCGGCCGTAACAAGGGTGGAAATTTCATGGACTTTGAAGCGGGCCAATAACTACGGGGAGGAACACGGCGGAGGAAAGTAGAAAAGTTGGGATGCGGAGCGCTAATAGACGGGATAATCTGAGCACGAAGGCCGTTTTCGAGAGAATTGCTCCTTTTATTGCCCTCAACGAAGGACACGACACGGGCTGGGCCTAATGAGAGAGCCGGAGCGGGATTGGCGTGGGTGGGTGGAATTGTGAAAAAAAAATCAGCTTATAAACCCCGACTCACTCAGTCAGTGATGGAGCTTCGTATGCTTTTTGAGCTCTGTATAGCGAAAGTCTCGTGGGACGATAGTTGTAGTAATGGTTGGCCGTATAATTGTATCGTTATAAAAAGTGTAACAGAATTTCCATGTTGTTTGTGACCGCAGAAAATTACATCTGAGGGCCTACCGCATACGACCGTGTTTGCCCAAACGAATCGTAAACTTCCAGAGTGGATCATTGTCCTGCGACACTTCAAGACGCCCAACTGTATTGCGTTCCTCTTCGTCGCCTGGCTCATGGGCATTGGGATCGGGCTCATCTTTACTTTCCTCTTCTGGCACCTGCAGGTTCGTACTGCCCTCTGTCATCATAATATCTGCATCAAGTCGTGGCTGGCAGATGGCACTCATATCCCTCCTTGTGTTCTGTGAACTTCCTCCAGGATTTCGGTGGCTCCCCAACTCTCTTTGGCCTTGCGTCGGTAATCAATCATATTTCCGAAGTATTTGCATACTTCTTCAGCTCAACGTTCATCGGGCAGCTGGGTCACGTCAAAGTCCTCTGCATCGGACTGCTCTGCAACGTACTTCGATTCCTCTACATCACCGTCTTGACGAATCCGTGGTGGGTTCTCCCGTTCGAGTTCGTTCAAGGTCAGCCTCCGCACCTGTGACACAAATCTAATTTGAATTTCTTAATCTTCATATCTATATGCTCATCTGGACGTTCATGTTGTATCTATTTTATCTACTTGTGACTATGTATCAAATATCCATGCAGGTAGCTGGAATTTTTCCCACTTGTGGCTGCCTTCAAGATAGAGGTTAGACAGCCATGTGATGCGAGCCCAGAATTTCCAGTGTTTCAGCTCAGCTCAGGGATGAGTTGGGAAGCATGTATTTGGTTGGGGAAACTACCACGTGAATATAGATCCGCTTGGGAGAGGAATTCTAGGGAAAAGCCGGAGAGGTACTGATCGTGGAAATCCGTGGCGGCCCTTTCAATCCAGTCGCAGTTTCTGCTCCTGCTATCTCTGCTGATGAGATTGAACTGAGAAAATAGCGAGTGTGGAGATAGGGCCTTTGTGTTGGGGTGAACATGATACTACGTCTCTCCCGAAAGCCATCGTCGGCTGGGTTGACTGGCAATGATAAAGTGGTCAGTGCACTTTGAGCCAGCTCCACATTAGCAAGGCTATCAGGTTCCACGTAGTGAAACTCTGTTCGCCGGCAGCTGCCGCTAGACCAACCCGCCGCCGTTTTCCCCTTACTCCTGACAGACTTATGTTCACTGAACATGGTGTTATTAACATACTTTCCCCCCGTGACTCTCTCACTACTCCGTCAGTGTAATGGCTACAGAGCTGAGAAATATACGGGAGCTCGGTGGCCTTCATCCTTACTTTTGCTGCCACACACACGCTCTCAAGCTTTTTCAAGCTACATTACAAGGGATTGCTTTTAAGCTAGATTGTAATGGAATAATGCATGGAGTTGAAAAATTTCATCTTGTATGTGTGTGTGTGTGGACCTTCTCACAGTTGTGTTTCTCTGGGAATGGAATTTCCCCCCGTTTTACCACGTCCAAAATCGCTCCAACACTCTCAAGCTGGAAATGATGAGCTGTCATTAGTGTGAGTATGTCTTTGAGTCTCCTCCGTGATTATAATTTGGTGGTTATTAGGTCACGGGAATCCTAAAAGTAACTCGCTCTCAGATTTCCCGCTGAAGTTAAGAGCTGTAGCTATATAGGCTACAGCGACGCAGACACCAGTCCGCTTGAACCGTGTGTTTTCAACCCGTCCGTAGCCTTTTACTCGTACCGCTTTCTCATGAGACTCTCCCTCATGGTTCATCGGTCACGCCAAAGTTTGAACCCGAGAGAATTCGCACGCCAGTCATACAATATTGCTGAACAAGTATTCATGACGGCTCGCCTCCACGTGGAGTCTTCTTCCCCTCACCACTGCACTGTTGTACGCTCCATCAGCCCTGACAGGATTCCCTGGTGGCGGGATAGCAATAATAGTGGCAATGGTTCGGAGAGTCGTAGTGGTAGAGTAGTACAGGAGTGGCAGGAAGCAGAAGTGGCTCTGAGCCGTCGGAATAATGCGGGGGAATAATGCTGACTACTGTCAGCATTTGATTTGTGACAAGGGTCGTTGAGGTATTCAGCCCGGGAGTTATCAGTTATGAGCACGCACGGCCATCGCCCACTTGAATCAAGCCCTTTGCAATATTCCCACGCACTCCACCATAATCATAATAGTATAATAATCCTTTGTGCTCCGCCATGGAACGTGAAGTAATATATATATGTCGGGATTTTTCCTCCCTCTCTCACTGAGTGGATTCATGCTCCTGTTTTCAAAATCAGCCATGAGCCTATTTATGTACATGTTTGAATTGAAATTCCCGCGTCATATACCTTCTTCCCTGTAATAGGCTTCAGCGGGTTTGTTTGAATTTAAGAGTTTCATCATCAGTATTCCGGGCGGAAAGAAGATGGGATCCTGAGAGTTTGTATTTGAGGAGGACCTTGTAGTATTTGGTGGTGGCCGTATATTATTGGCAGCCGAGGGCGTGACTCCAACGGACGAACATAATTAAAAGTGGTGCCGTGGCCGTGTGCAAAGTATAGTTTGTCGATACATTGGGTCACCCCAAGTTTACTCATGGTTGTTGTATGTATAATAGTAAGTGGAGTAGTGCCATGGAGCTGTCAGCCAGGAAAAGTTGGTTCATTCAGTAGATTTCTCATGTTTGAGTAAAAGTCTCTGTGCAAATAGACACACATTGGACATGCCGGTTTAAGTAAGGACCAACGGGAGGCTCATCATTATCAATGGTATACCGTGTATCAAGTCCATATACTCTTGTATAGAGCCACACTTCCGTCCGCACTCAGTCAGTTGAAGAATTGCAGCCACTACTGGCAGGTTATTTGAACATGATGCGGGGGGAAATCAATAATGCAGGAGTTGATATAACGTAAGTATATGGAAGGAAGGAAGAAACATTAAGGATTTATCGGTCGTGTTGTTCTCCACGCCCAGGACTACTCCGTACGTAAGGTGGGATTTCCATAAAATGACCTCCTGCCTCTTCTTTTCCCCGTGTATGTATATGTATATCGATTCGGGTTGGAAATTTCCTCCGCATGTTCCATGTATTATATTGCCTATAGTGTACGTAAACATGTGGAGTTCCACTTCTCCTCCTATATAAGTACCTTTCAGACCTGGCATGATCGTAATGGTATTTCTGTGTCGGCGGTCTGAAGTGTGGGCATGCCATCGAAGGGGGGGGGGCGAACGGTGTAGTTCATCTCAAAAACTCCGGGTCTCCGTCCTGAATGACAAAAACATAAAACATGTGTGGGTATATGGATACATGAAAGTGCGGGTATGCTGGAGGGTGGATGGGATTAAATATTTAATAATATTAAACAAACCACTTCCCTCAAGTACTAGCTTGCTTTTTCCGTCTTATCAGACAGGCAGGCATGCTCTGCATCCACTTTGTCGTCCTTTCTCCGCCCGTATCCTCCTCCTCCAAAAGTCTTCTTCTGGATATTTAGTGTTGGCAGAGTAAAGCCATTATTCGGATGACTCGATGAACCTGTTGGAACCAGGGAATATGAGGAGAGGTTGAGGCGAGGCAGAGAGTGGCAATTCTGATATGACTCACTCAAACTTCTCCCGAGCTCTCCTTCTCCTTGTTCGGGGAGAGAGAAGAGAAGTGTGGTGGAAAGAGAACTTTGTGATTGGATCTTCTTGTAGGTGTTCTCGCTCTCTCTCTCTCTCACTCCGTCCTTTGTACAATTTCCTCAAGAGACGAAATAATTCTCTCGTTGTATTCGTTGAGAGACGACGGCTGTGTGAGAGCTCTGAAAAGGATTGAATAATGCCTTTCTCTCTCTCTCTCTCTCTCTCTGTCGGCGAGAAGAATAAATGAGAGCGGATGAGGCTTCATGTCAGAGGGATCGATCATCATGAGGGATGGTGGCTACGGCTGGGTGATGGAGGAGCAGGCCGAGAGGGTGATGAAGTTGATTTTCCCGCGTAGTACTACAAGGTCCCGCTCCATCCACTTGCCAGCAATGGAAGAGGTGGAAATTCATTAACGGACCGAGAGTGGGAGAGGTGAATTGAAGCACTAGAAGTTTTACACTATATAGACTGTACGGGGCGAGTTTCACAACGGTAAAGTTGAGAGGGAAGCAAGCGAGATTCTGAAGAGTAGCACGGAGGGGGAATGAGAATAGCTGTGAGTATGTTACGGAGGAAATTATATCAGACGGGCTTTTGAATGATTCTCGCTCCCGTTGGCAATGGAATTATTGACTTTCGGAACCTTCCAAATGCCCCCCGGAGTCATATTTGAGTTGAATGTTACCGGCGGAGGATGAAATGAGAGGAGTGGGGCGTGGATTCGCGCGTGTGTGCGCATGAGTTCGTGTGTGTGCGTGTTTGTGTGTGTGNGTGTGTGTGTGTGTGTGTGTGTGTGTGTGTGTGTGTGTGTGTGTGTGTGTGTGTGTGTGTGTGTGTGTGTGTGTATGAGTGTGTACGTGTGTAAATGTATGTGTCTAACGTCTGTATTAACCGGCTTTATTGGGATGAGGCAGTGTTAGTTGGAATTGTAGCACACTAGTACTTTACAACGGCATACACACTCCAGTCGGAGTGGCAGTTTGGGTCGTACAGTATTTACATATAGAGCCGTACCATAGTGGAGTATATGTGTGCTGTAGTACGGCTTGGAACGGCGTGAGCAAATAATATTGTGAAAATGAGGAAAGGGACGTGACTGGAGACTTGAGCTCGGAATGAGTTTGTGGGTGCGCCGTCAAAGGGTTACGTGACATTTCCCGCAGACCAGATGGAGGAGATGTTGAATTTTCCGAAAGATTTAGCCTTTAATGGGTGAGATTAGGCGGGTTGAAGTGCGACGGGATGGCGGGGATGTATAGGAGCGGGGACAGCGGGAGTACAGTAGTGGCAGCGGTATATTAGATTTAGCCAGTTCAAAGGCCGGGGTCTTGTTTAAAATTCAGTGGTAAAATCCCGGAGGATTCGTGCGCACGGCGGGTCGGCGGCGTGTGAGTGAGGACCATAACCGTCTACTGGCCGCCATACGGGCAGGTCCAATACATGGCCATTTTATGCATGTCATCATACAGCCTACTACTCTACACACACAGTGTTTTGTACAGGGGAGAGAGCGTGGGAGCGGGAAAATGGGATTTTCTTTGGGCAAAGTCGTCTTGGGGTCATGTGGTAATGTAGTTGGTCCTTATGTTTTGGCAGGGATTCGCCTGATGAATAGGCCTCCTATAGAGAGATAGTATGTGTATATGCATAGGAATGCATGTGACTCATGAATGTGGATGAGGCGGAAATTATAAGCCTTTGTATATAGCCAGCTGGCTTTCCCTCTCTCTCCCAGTTTCGCTTTACTTACCCACCCCCAACTTCCAGTTGGATGAAATCCGTGCGTTTGAATTGATGAAAAAGTGGAGGAGGAGGAGGAGAGGACTCATGGCGTTAGGAAAATCGTAGACATAAGGAAGGGGAAGAAGTATAGCTGTTATTGTGAGGATGTGAGATCGTGCTGGGGAATAAAATTATTTGTTTTTGTCTCTTTTTCCCCCCTTTCCAGGAATCACACATGCTGCTGTCTGGGCCGCCTGCTCCAGCTACTTGGCCCATAACACCCCGCCAGAATTGCGCCAGCCTGCCCAGTCTGTTCTCCAAGGGCTCCACCATGGGCTGGGACGTGGGTTCGGTGCCGTGGTCGGGGGGATTTTCATCACGAGCATGGGAACCACCTCCACGTTCCGCCTCTACGGCTTCATCTGTCTCCTCACCCTCGCCGGCTTTGCATTCCTCAACTTCTACCGGAAGGACGTGGGTGGTTTCATCTCAGAGATTCCGGAGCAGTACGACCCGCACATGATGGCGTCCGAGGAGACCTCACACCTCGCCCCGCACGGCGTCCCCGGCTCCATCCCACGTGTACATTCCAACTCCCGACTGGAGAATTATGAGCAGCAGTCGGCTCAGTTTGGCCAACAACAGCAGCCGCCGATGCAGCAACAGCAGCCAATGCCAGGCCAGGCCAATGAGTACATGGGCTACCAACAACAGCCGCAACAACCCCCGCCGCCAGGAGCAAATCCGACAAATCCATTTGCAGCAATGGACACCTCACAGCAGCAATATTATATGCGATAAAACATGAATATTATCCAATCATATCAGTGTATGGAATCATATATTATAAAAAATGATGATTATGACTCGAGACGGCGTCTGTGTGTGTGTGTATGTGTATGGCAATAGGCCACAGACACACACACATGCGCCCCACATATATGACACGACAACATGGGGAGAGCAAGCGGGAGAGAGAGAATCGTAGTTGTTCAACCAATAATAATCAAGCTAATAATCTAAAAAAATATTATATATATATATACATACAGATTATATTAGTATATATAGATATGTTATCTATATATACACTTCTCAAGGCAGAAATTAAATAATGAAATAAACACGCCTGTCTGTGTATAACCATATATACCCAAACCACACATAATAATAACCAAAATATCTAAACTTACGGTCAGAACAGTATATATATATATATATCCATAGCCATTTCCTTCGGCCGCTCCAACTATATACAATGTGTGTGTATAAAAACTATATACTGGAAATGTTCTAGTCAGTCTCGTGACTATGTATATGATGATGCCATGAAGATGACAAGGGTGATGAGGATGATGATGCTAATGTTATTGGGATGAGTGTGTGGAAATCCTGTACTGTTACCCGCCCCCACGAATACCATAATTCATTGTGAGCAGCAGCAGCAGCAGTGCAGCGGTTATGTGCGCTGGTAGTTCGTGGTGGGGACTTTGAAAATGTGCGACAAAATGGAAATAAAAGTTAAATCAAGTTGTGAAAAAAAAAAAATCAACCATCATCCCATGCCGTTTACTTTATTATGATATCATGACAGGGGAAGAAGTTCCATATATATGTATAAGGAAACCGCAAGATGACATGCAAGATCTTGTAGTAGTAGTAGTTGTGGCTCAATCCCCCCAACTTTTCTTCCCCTATTATCCACGGCGTGTGAGGAAAAAGCCTGGGAGCGGATGAAAGTTCTTGGTAAAAGGGGAAAGCAATTATGGGAGTACTCCGCCTATCTGCATGCCCTCGTCCTCCATACATGCACGCAGACAGCAGCTCAACTTGGGAGCAGTAGTAGTAGTAGTAAGTAGTACCACCAACTAATTACGGAGTCCAGGCGTGGAGTAACGTCTCCTCACGGACACTATATATGCTCTGCATAGTACTAAACTTATTCATCGCACGAACAACACAGAGGTTGAAGTTCTGCACTGTGAGCCATCAAACAGTTCCAAAAGGCTGAATAGAGACGTCCCGGCGGGGTTGTTGTAGTAGTATCAGTAGTGTCTTTCCAGTGTAAAAAAAATTCTTTTTTTTTTGAGGATGCGAGTACTAGACCGAGCATGAAAGTTATTAGCGAAGGAGGCGAGCATATTATTATTATTATTATTATTATTGTATTTCCTTTGAAAAAGTGTGGCCCTTTTATTTACAAAAGAGCAAGCTCCTTTTATTTACAAATTTTTCCCCTCCTTATTTTTGACAAGAAATTTCACTTAGTGGATTTGTAAACTTCTCCCCTCCACATCCCATATCCCCCCGAAAATGTCTCCCGCAACATAACATATGTTTACTCTCTACTAACACTTGTCCCTCTCTCCCTTGTCCCATTTTTTGTTTTGCTAAAAGTAATTATCATATATAATCATTTTTATTATTACTATGCAAGATAATAATGATCATCATCATAATAATACCATTTTTGTCTGATATGAATAATAATAATAATAATAATAGTAATAATAATTTAATGTATAATTAACTTGAATATAAGTTTTTCTGTACGGCTCCTTTAGTAGCATTATTATTTTTATTATTATTATTATTAGCTTAGAGACATAATCAAAATTAGTAAGTCATAGTAATAATGTTAATAATAATAATAATAATAATAATAAAAATTCCGTAGCAGCCCTCTACACATTATCCAACTCATTCATACTCTCGCTCATTCAACCAATAATAATAACAATAATAATAATTATAATAATAATATTAAAAGTGATCAAGTATATGTGCCAGAGTTTTCCATTTTATACACAGGGGATGATACTACGAGTGTGTACAAGTTAATAGTTGTTGTAGTAGTACTAATATACCGTGCGCATCAGTATAGTAATCAAAGCTTCCTCTCCTACATAAGTGTATCCCCTTTAGCCCTCATCCTTCCCCGGCCGCTCCGGCCATATCAAGAAAGGAGTCTGACTCTCTCTGTACAAAATCCTTCCGGCTATCTTTATATATACATATACGTGTGTGTGTCTGTATATATATATATATATATATATATATATGTATATGCATATTTTTTTATACTTTTTGCAAAAGACTCACACACCCGCTCCGCTCACTCAAAAACTTGCACACACACACACAACTCCCCTTCAATTCAATATATATTTATGTATATATATATATAATATGTGTTTAAATTATGTAAACTGGAGTGTAATTAAATCCGTCCCTTCCTCTTCCCCGGAACGTTGCTCTGGGTGGGAAGATTTATCCTCCGCTTCCGCTCCCACCGTCAGCAGCATGGTAGCAGTAGTAGGAGCCACAGCCACACACATACACAGTTCCTATCCCCCCGGGGCACATGCTACAAATTCGGAAAACTCCGAAACTAGATTCTCCTCTGGAGAGTGGATAACCCCCCTCCGGATTCTTATATAAAGAGAAAGAACTATTCAACAGTTCTGCGCTGACGCGTGCTCTTTTCTTAGCCTCTCTCCTTCACACTTCCGGAGCAACAAGCCCATATATAGCTTATCCCAAGTCCTCAAAGATCCCACTCAACATTCCCTGCCACTTATATATCCTTTCGCTCAAGTCCCCTCG
>WJFA01001078.1:0-24937 GCA_009870155.1 Pseudobourletiella spinata | reverse complement strand
CCATAGACCAGAGGTATGGAACGATGGGATTCTGAAACGTTTTCTATGTGTGTGTGTGAGTGCGTGGATTCCAGTCTCACGTGCGCATATGGCACTGGAAATAAATAACCCTCCCGACCAGACGGAATCAATCAGTCTAATCCTCTGCGTACGAAGTCTCCCATATGAGCGGAAAATGAATGACTCATCTCACTTCCACGACCCAGCCCGTACTAAAAGCCCAGGAATAATTACGGAGGCGTCCCTTGAGGGGGAGAAAAGGGGCCGAGAGCGCGTCATAGAGTCGAGCTCGGGCGTGGATTAAAATTCTACACCTCACTACGACGTTGCAAACAACACATTCAACCAAGGCGCCAGTGGGAAGCAGCAAATTGGTAACGTGAAAAGTGGTAAACGTATTGTTATGGTGGCACCGCCCCCGCTGGACTTTCTCCCCTTATAATCCTCAGCGTTATTTGAAAACAGGGAATCAAGGGGAGCAACAGTGGGGGAAAGGCACACATTGTGCCCAGGCGGACTCTAAAAATTGCAACACTGGAGGTCAAGAACGGAGAGACGTCCTGCAGCAAGGACTTCCATGCGGCAGATATTTCTCGACTTTTTGTCCGTCCCCCCGCTGCTACCGTCTCTATTCTTTCATCCCAATTCAATCAGAGCCGTCATATTACGTGTAATTTAGGGAGATCGCTGCCGCCTGATGTTAAGATCACCGTCACATCCCGGATAGGTCACACGGGCGCGGCTCGGAGTGGACTAATCATGATGGAATTAGCCTCGTCACATGCCTGTTTGTCCTCGATGTTGTTGGCGCTTTGGGGGAAAGTCACTGCTGGCTTCACTTGCCTCCGATGATCTGGCTGGAGTTATGGAGTTACTAAACTGCGCGCGCAACGTGTTATGAGTGTGTGTGTTTCGTTGGGTGTGTGCAGATGTTGCGGGGTTTGAACATTTCATTTTTGTGGAGTCATTGGAGAGGCGGAGGAGGATGGGGAAGTAACGGATGTGATGTGGAGTGTACGAGGACATTCAATCCTGTCCATTGGGTATCTAAAGGCATATGTAGCTCTTGTGAAGTATGGGGGAGCTGAGGGGTGGAGAAAGTCCCTCCACGACTGATTTATCCGCTAAAGTGATGAACAGGGACAAGTGGTTCTTCTCTCCGCTCCGAGTATAACTTTCTGCCCTTTTAGGTCCAGTCAGGATTATTGATCATGAACACCTAAACTCGCATTTCATGGGACACGTGGGCAGGGACGCATAAGCACATAATAGGCGCGCACACACACACACAATAACACGCACTTTTATCCACGGAACCGCAAAATAACAAACAGGAGTTACATGACTGCGTTGACGCTTGACGAGGAGACACGAAAACAGGGGACAAAACACAGCCGCCTGCTACGTCTGCATCCAGATGTTCACGTTCTCATTTCTTCAGTGTGTACGCATGCGCACTCAAAAACATTTCCCTGATGCACACAATGGCATGCACGAAGAAACGGGAAAGAAAGGAGGAGAAAGTATGGTGTAGATGTGGGGAGCTGTAGCGTAGTCGCGGCAATAATTGATGTTGACTTTCTACTCTTCAGAGTACCATGTACAGTCCAGCCAGGGATCCATTTATCCAGCTTCTTTTCGATGGAACTGTGTATACAGGATAAATTGAAGCTGGAAAAGGAGAGGAATGAACAAGTGTGTATGACCCCCTCATCAACAGCGGCTTGCTTCTATCACAACGGCACACACACACACAGAAGGCATCAGGAATCCGGGCACGGGAAACATTTTTATGGCATGTGGCACTCAAATTAAATGATCAAATCACCAGAGTATCGTTTTAATGAATCACGCAACAACTACCGTATTTTTATGACATTTCCCTCTTTTTCTTTCCTACTTTCACCATTGGATGGTGGGAACCGCGGCCCTCTACTTTCTCCTTGCTTTCACTCCCAGAGCTCCCAGCGGAAGTGGAAACTAAATGGAGGAAAGTTCAAGTTAAATTAATAGGACTTCCCTCCGCTCGTCGTCTGGTAGCGGACAGACTTTGGTGCAAATGGCAGCATAAATGAAACAAGTTGGTGAGAGCCACCGTAGAGACACCCGTAACTAGCAGTAGCCATCGTTGTCATCATCATTGAGGCAGAAATAAAAAAACCTCTCACTCCCCACCCTTCCCTTTGTTTCCTATTGGAAGCGGGTGACTTTTCTCTTTCTTGGTGAAAGTGGTGGCTGAAGCGGTAGCCAAATGGAGAAAGTCAAACCGTATCACTTCTCCAAGGGGTGGAGGGAAACTTGAGGACCGGAAGTATCAATCAGTTCTTGTATGTAATGGAGCCAACTTTCACTCTGGTGAAAGTTGACTGTTCCTGTAAGTTTATTGATTCAGTGGAAAGCAACAGTAACAACAACAACAACAATCCCGCCCTGTCAGTCCATATAGCACGTGTACGGAATTGTGCGGGGAATTGTGCATGTGTGCGGCTCTACCATCCTGACTTGAATCCCGCAACCGGGCCCTGGAATAACTTTTCAATGTCTCACCCTTCAGATATATATGTATATAAATATATACGTGTGTATTTATATCCCTTTTTTCTCCTTGCAGATGAGCGGCACGGGGGAGGTGGTGGGAATGGGAAAGAAGGATTGGCAGTCGTTGTTATTCTTCAGGGCGACTCCTGGGAATGGGGATCTGGGAATTTGATCGATGGGTCGGCTCTTGCGAGTCATGGAAATGTCATGGTCGTCACGCTCAACTACCGCCTTGGTGTTCTTGGTGAGTAAACACTTTCATTTCCCTTTTGACTCACTTTCTCTCTCTCTCTGACTTTCTCTTAATAAATAATTACATTTCTCCGTGGCACGGTCCAGAAGACAAACTTCCGCGCCCCTCATCCGCCGTCGCATGCGTAGATGAGAAAGTCAAGGATTTACCCAGCCGGAACTCCTCCATCCTCTTCACGCTCTACTCCACACACACACACACACAGTGCGTACATACGCACTTTCCCCAAGCATTCACCATCAAATACGCACACAAGCCCTCACTCAACTCTTCTCATTTGAACCCACAAACCACCCACTCTTTGCTCACAGAGCATTAAATGAGGAGGAAAATTAAAAATGCTCCTATACTGCTTTCTCCCAGATTTACCACCACATTTTCATTTGATAAGAACAGTTGGATAGGCATGACCTTCTATTCCATAGCAGCCACAGTAAATAGTAGGGCCGGAGGAGCCCAAGGGAAATTCTAGTGAGAGTGCATGATAGTCACAGGGAAAGCTTTCAGTACGAGTGAAAGCAAGAGTTCTCTGCCGGAACCAACTCGGTGATTCATGGAGGCGCCATTGATAACTGCACTATCACCGGATCACCCGTCATGCCATTCACTAGTGTAGAGTGTATGAGGATTTTTCTCAAGAGTTTTTTGTACTTGTCATTCATAAAAGGAGCTTATGAAACTGGGAATATGGGGGGTCGTTCTTAGAAATCCTTGCATTTCCACTATTTTCAAACCTTGCGGGATTCATTGGGGGTGAGGATTTACCCGGAATTTGCTATAGAGCTATACATGAAATAAAATAACATCTCCACTTCCATGTATACATATATAAATTCAATGAGTCAGTGTAGATGTTATTTTTCGTTGTGAATGAGTTAGCAGACTTGCTTTTTTTCTTCTTTCTTTCTTTCAGCGGATTTAATTGGGAAGGAAAGGGGACTTTCTTCCGATTTTCTCTAAACCCTACGTTTTCCTTCGTATTCCCCTCTCAAACCCCCATTGTATTTGTTGGCTTTCCACACTGGTGAAAAGACTGAGGATACTTGATGGGGAGGTTGTGGGGAGGGGGTGCAGGAGACGGTTTAAGTATTTCCATCCTCCTAAGTTCACGAGAACCACTCAACAACAAATGCCAAGCTGAGGAGATGAAGATGGTCTTGTTCAGGAAGGAAGGATGGGGAGGGAAAGAAAAGAGGTTGTTAATAGCATAGTGAGCGGCGAGCTAATTAATTTGACTCCCAATTCCTCCATGTGTCCTCAACAAGTTTACCACATGATTATTCGATTTAATTGCAGTGTTCCCTTCCGCTAACACATTCATGTATGCACTCTCGCCTGTGAATGCAAAAGTCCGCTCGCACTTTTCCAGCCTGTCCTCAATAGCTGGCTGCAACGTAGGAAGCAATCATCATAATACCAAACAAGTGAAAGCCCCTAGTTCAACTTTCTTGAGCTATGCCCTGTGCGTCTCTAGCTTGGCCAGTAACCCAGAGTTGCAGAAGGATGCTCAACTTCCACTCTTCAGTAAGGCTTTGCGAAGAAAATCAAGGATGTAGGAAAATAAAGTTGGTGAAAGTTGGGAGAAAGTCCAGATATTCATAGAGTCTAATTTGAAAGCAGTGAAAACGAAAGATTCCGAAAAAGTCACATAGGGAATTTTTAAAATTATCTGGAGAGATTGAAAAAATTACTTAGAAAAACTAAAAATTGTCTGGCAAAAGTGGCGACATGCAGTGGAAAACTTCAAGAAATTCCATGGGAAGAGCAGTGAAAGTCAACGTATCAGTGAAATAGAATTTCACACAGAATTTCAGTCACATAGAATTTAGAAAAAATCCATACAGAAGGCTCAAGTAGATCTCAGCAAAAGTCGGTAAATTGGCAGTGAAAGTGCACATGGAAATCTATGAATGACTCCACAGAAAATAGTGACAGTGGGACACAGTAAACTGAAACAAGGTTATTCGATATCACTGAAATTCCGAGTGTGAAAGCAAAGAAAGTCATTCTGAAACACCAAAAAATTTCGTGTATCCAAATTTTCTGGCCTCGAAATCTTCAGGTAAAAGTCACAGATACGCGTTTTCTCTGACACATGTAGTCCTTCACAGCAGCAGAGTCACAGTAAAAAGTAAAATAAAATTGCATAAGCGAAAACCTCAAGGGATTTCAGGATTGGTGGTAATATTTAGAAAATTGAAACAGCACGGTCATAATTACACGAAATCAGGACTCCGTTGCGTCACTAGTAGGGGGACAAACATTCGGGTAGGATGCCGTTGAAAAAAAAGTTTCCCTTCGTTAGCATTCTTTCCTTCTCTGTGGTCACACACACTCACACGCACACCCTTTGAAAACCCTTTCAAGTTATCAACTCGGCCATAGTCCATACCGTCATGTACGGTCGTGGCTATCTGATGAAAGGACCCACCAGGGATGGGATGTGCCGCCGCATCCTGATAAGCTTCTCCTCTCTCTCTCTCTCTTGCTCTTCCAAGTAGAGATGAGCATGGGGTTGGGGACTAAGTGTAGTCGCATAGGAAGGTTGGAGAAAGTGAGCAAGCACGGCTCAGGATTTTTTCACATATAACACAAAACCTGGGAAGAGAGCGAGAGAAAGAGCTGGGAAGGGGAATTGATAAGAAATATGGAGAAAGCTCGGAGCGAAAAGGAAAAATAAGATAGGGAAGGAGCTGTGATGGTCTTGTTGGCTGCGCAGTGGTTGTGGCGGTACCGGCGGAGCCAGAGAGTGTCGGAGATGGAAGGGCCAGAACAAACTGGAAGGAAAGAAAAGTTAACAGTTCACCTCATCAACTTTTATGAGTGTCTCAGTGGATGAGCAGTGTATCAAGTTAATGCGACTACTCTGTCACAAAGCCTCAGGACGGATCCTTCTTCTCGCGTGTGTGTGTTTGTGTGTGTGTGTGTGCGCGTATCCCTATGAAATTTTGACGGGGCCAAAACCTGATTCCTGGACGTCAACTTTCACCTCCTCCTCACCCTCATCCTCTCTGCGCAATAAGGTTCCCAACATTTCCTCATTCCGCACTGGTAACTGGATCCAACAGGACGATCACTTGAGTCCGGAAGAGCCGCCGTGGGAACATCTCCAGGCCCTACCCATTCAATTGAGAGAGTCTCAAAAAGAATGTGAAAGCAATAGGTTGAGCAGACCTTTTGCATTTTTTATGTTCCAATGCGGCGGGATTGTAGACGGGAGAAACTGTGTACTGGTTCCTCACGGTACATTCTCCCACTCCGGACAATCTCTATCCAACCAAGGTCAACCTGCCTCACACATTCCCTCCGTTGCTTAGTCCTCGAAAATTCACATTCGGCACACATCTTTGAACAGACAAGTCCGCAAACTTGACGAAGTGACCATAAGCGAATCACCCGAGCCACGAGTGCTGAATCCCCCATTATGTCTTCTGTGTCCCATCCAAATTAGCTGGAACATGGTGGAGCCCTCAGGCTGTTAGATTCAACACCCAGCTCTCAGGCTGCCCACCTAATCCGCGGAATGAATCCATGCAGAACCCTGCAGACTCACAGTCAATGCAATGGCTGTCACATACTACACAAATTTGAGAATCCAAGCAGTCGTATAAACAGAATTATACGAATCCTCCTCGTTGTACTCCCACACACGCACACACACACACTCACACCCAAAAGCATTAAATAAATCCCGTAAGCGCGCACATAAAAAAACGCGAACACACACATACGGACACACATGGACTTGTACTATTTGTAAGGGACGTATGGAAGAGTGCATAAAATCCAAAAGTACAAAAACAGGCACATAAGCTGAGGGGAAAACTTTACATAGGAATAGTTAGCTCGTAATTCTGGACCATTGCCATGATTTTCCCCTGTAGTTAGGCTAAGGGATTGTCTTATAAATTTTTCGCTGCACATGTATACAAGTAGAGCCCTTGATCGTAAAGTGGGGGAACGAGACGCTTTTATGGGGCGAGGGTCGTAAGGGAGACTGACATTTCTCCCGCAACACGTCGCCCGCCCGCCCGTCCGTCCTCCCTACCTCCTCCGAACATGCCCCACAATCCAACGTTGGCGCTGGTGGCGGCCGCGGTGTAAGCCTTCCATTACAAGACCCTATAAGCCGGAGCGGCCACGGTGAACCAGGGCCAGGTAGTGAAAACATGGTTGCCGGTTGTGGGAAATAATTTATCGCTCCATATATTTTTCATGCCAGCGAGAGTCATAATCGTAATCCATTAGGGAACTCAATGCTGAGGCCTGTGGGCGTTCAGAACTCTTACTACTCCCCCTCATCCCAGGTAACATGCAGCGCAAGAATCACAACTCGGATGGAGCGGAAGTGCGACGCAACGTACTCTTTGTTTCCTTCCCGCCCGCACAACACCCACCGCCCCCCCCCCACTTTCCAACTCATCTGCAAATCTCCAGTGGGGTTGAGCCAGTCGTGGAGAGGATATATGAACACACTACTTGGGTGAGGGAGGCTCCCAGGGCCTCCCATGATTTCAGTGGAGCTTAGGATCATAGAAATTCTCTTCTTGTCCAACCAACTGTATCCGTGGGTCACCCATCGCTCCATCAGCTACATGATGAGACTCCTCCGGCCTCAAAACATGGGCTGTATTACGTGCTCCATGAAGTGGCAGCGTGAACTGAAATGAATAGAAGTCTCCAATTTGATTCTTTGAGGTGTGACAATCGTCGGTCTCTATGTCATGCGCAGGCGTACTTGTAGGGTATCGGATATCAAATGAATTCCCTGCAGGGTGAACTAACCCGGAAAATCTCCATGAAAGAATGACGATAGATAGTGGTGGTGTGAGACTTTGGAAAGGAGTAACTAGTAGCTGAGAGAACTGAGGGAGAGTCACCATATCCGCACGGATGTCGGTCAAAGTATGGCGGGGATAAAAAGGGAAAGCGGGAGATAGGCGGTAGGACAGGACTTTTATCAATCTTTTCAAATTCTGTTGTCACGTAGGTCATGGTGTCGCGAGGAATATTGGGTGAGAGTTTTATAATTCAAGTCTGAATACCTGCGCCTGGGCACCCACACATACACACACGTCCACATTACCAGAGACACACTTACTCTCACAGGTACACACTACCACAGACTCACACACCCACACACACAGACACACATACACACACAGATACAAATTACCAAAGACTCACATGTGTATACATATACACACACGCTAATACAGATAACCACAGACTCACATGCATACATATATATGCATATACATATACAGATACATATTACCACCGACTCACACATAAACATATTTAATAGGTATGGGCGACAGCAGATGGGTGTGAAACTGGAAAGAATCATCGTGGAAAAGGCATTTATCTGGTCGAGCACCCACAAGAGAACCATTGACTTCCCGCGCTCCCCACTTGTCATTCCCTGCCAACAACGGCATGAGGTGGCCACAAACATTATAGTACACCATTACAAAAGTACTGACACACTTTTGCTGCTGCCGCCGCCGGCATGGCCCCGCCCCTAAACCTCATTCCGAGTCATCATGTGTCAGGCTGTGTGAAACTTTTTGAATTCCCGCGGAGGAAGTTGAATCGTTGAAAGCGCCCCATTAATACATGTCCCTGTCCCATGCCTTTGCCGGTTTGTATTACGGCCGAAAATTTCTACCACTCGGAGTAAGATGGACGGGTCACAGAGGTCCGGAAAAGGGGTAAATTCAGTGTGAATGCAAACTTGTGTGTGGGTCTGTTAACGCATGCCTCTGTGCGCATACGCATGGATCTATTTTGATTTACATGTGAGCGTCCATATATTTTTATATGAAGGTATTTGTATGTGAGCGTCCATATATGATAGCAGGCTTACGTGAGCTGGTATGCAGGAGTGTGTTGATGTGTGTGTGTGTTTGGGTGCTGAAAAAAATGGGGAATGTCTGTATAAAAATCTGACTACCTCCGCCATTGGCCCACCGCCTCTCCCTCTCGTCCACTTTCGAAATTTTACTCAGCACCCCGTTAAAGTCAGCGGAATGATACATTTAGGATTTTACAGAAGAAATAACGACCACAATTCCGGCCGCCTTTACGACGGCCCAACTTCGTGGCTCACATGCGAAAGATGGTCTGAGCCATCCTCAGAAGACCTCTCCGCTGCGGACGTGTTCGGAGGAAAAAGAAACTACTTAAGAATTTTTTGAACAAGGCGTAAAGTGTGCTGGAAAAGATTTCTCATGCAAAAAGTACAGATATTCCCCCTTCACGTTCCCATCATTCCTCCCCGTCATCCGAGTCATCCTCTGCCTGAGCCATTCTCCACCCACCGTGACCCCTTAAATGGAATTCCAGAGAAAGTACTAGACTACACTCTTGCCAATGCTGCTGCTATTGCCAGGATGACTACAACTAGGACTACTACTACTACCGCAGCTACGGAGACTAACTGAGAGAACTCAATTTGCGTGAGAAGAGGATTGGATGGGTGGGAGCGGAGGAGGAATAGTGAGAGAAAAAATTCAGCTGGAGCAGATGCTCCGGGTTTCATCGACAGAACGACGACATCAGGCCGCTACGAACAGCGGAGTTTCAAACAGAGTACATAGAGAACAAGAGTATGAGTGGAGCAAAAGGGAGATGATATTACTTTGGAGTGTGAGAAGAGAAGAGCTTCCTAAAAATCAGATGCACGGAGACACGCAGAGAGTTACATAGTCCCATCCTGGGCATGAGCTGACTGCGAGAGGGGAAAAAAATAGGCGGGATAGTTGGAGTGGGATTAAAAGGGAAGACTCATTTACCCTAATACAATGTGTAACATATAACGAGCTCATCTATCCTCTCCGCTCTGGTTACTAAACATTGATGGCACGGCCTTCTCTAACTCTCTCTCTCTCTCTCGCTCTCTATCTCCTTCTCCCGTTTACTTCCATTGAGTTGAATCTGCTGTAGAAAACCGTTCGGTCGGTATTCCTGTTGGAGGTGGAGGAGGAGGTTGGAAGTTGAAGTGAAACAAATTGCAATTGTTCTCCCACGCTCTATGGCAACACATATATATAGTGGGAGACAAGGCAGGCTAGGATGAACTCCCTAATCACACGAGGCTAAAGTAATTGCACTCTGTACAACGGACGGCGTCGCGGCACCACAGGAGACGCGTGTGTGCTAATGTGCTCATATGCCCCCGCCCCCCTTTCCGCCCATGCATGCGTGTCTGAGGAGTCTGACGACGACGACAGTCCGTCTGACTATGTGAATATCCGGTTCTTCCCCACCCGGTGAGAACTCAAGTGGGAAGTGCGTGCAAATTTCCCTCTGTGAACTAACAGCTGTCCCTCTGCAGTGTGTTCATACACAGTTTGTTTGCATGTACGTCCGGGATGTCCGGCTGCAAGTTTATGTTTGCCTCCATAGGTTGGCGCAAAATAATTTCAACGACTTCTTCTACTGGTAATTATGAGCTCGTGGAAGTCAAGAGTGATTTCATTCAGTTTTCCCGCCATCTTAAATGCTAGTCCTGTCATACAGTCAAGACACAGATTGTAACTACAGCGGTCAGTCTGGTCATCCCAAAGAACATCTTGTGATGAATATGACTAATGTCATGCATGAATCATTGTCTATTATTGTACAATCCCAAAAATAGTTAATCCTTTACTTGCACAGGACTTCTGGTCTCACTGGTCTATAAGTCAGCCCTTCAATGACCTTTTATAAGGGCTCCAATACCTCTAAATCTGTTCAGCTGTTGTTCACTTTGTTCCTCAATCTTCGTCTGTTCATATCACCCAGTTCAACTACGTTTCGCAATAACAAAGTTCTATACATTCTGTTCAGTCTAACAAGCTGCTCAGCGATCCCTAACCTCATCATGCCTGATTCCTCACACATCTCACAACAGAGTCGAAGGAATTTTCTTAGAAACTTACGAAAATATTCAGGCCGTACTTGAGTCGAGCCGACTCATGTGATTGTTATGTGGAGTGATGTGTATTGGTAGGATAGTGAGTGTGACATAATGTATAGGTGGGTGTGCCTGTGACATAATCTGTGCGAGTGGGTGGTTTTTGTCGTCAAAAATATGGGAAGTGGGGTGTCGGTTGGTGGAATAATGTGCCTTAGATCGGCCGTGCATTGCGCACTTGTGGGTCAGCTTTTAGTGTGTTTCTGTAGCATTTGTGGAGATTTAGCAGTTAAAAACTCGTGTGTCCGAGAGAAGAGTATATATCTTACGTAATACCTCCTCATGAAACACCCCCACCCCGGAACCCCCCTAACCTTGACACCCAGGCCATTCCATACTCGATCAACTTTAATTTTTTTACGTAATAAATGGAAAGATGGACGTGAATCGAGCTCGGGATCATTGAAAGTGAATGTATGGCCAATAATAATCCTGTGAAATCAGAAATTGCCAATGAATCTCCACAAGTACTTTCTTGCCAACATATTCTATATATATACATATATACTTATGTAGACTTTCCCAACTTTCACCAATGCTCTAACTTATTTATACCTACCTACTTTTCATGGCCCAAGAAGACTACTTTTACTGTTATTACAAAACTACATAGCTCCATTCCCAGTTGATAACTTTCACCTTCGCTTTCACCCAATTTCGCCTACTCTATTTCTACTTTCTCATCATTATGATACTTGGATTTTTTTTATCCCGCACTCCCTAGAAAATATCCAAGTCATACATATTACGGAGCGTGGGAAGTGAGTGATCCCCTGTGCACTGGATCACTCACTACCGCAGATTAGACTTTCTCCATGTAGAAATTATTAGAACCGTACGATTAATAAGAATCTCCTGTTAGAAGAGTCCTGGCAAACCTTCCACTCGGCAACCTGTCTTTACTTACGGGGAGAACGGATGCGTTTTTCTCCATATAACTCCTCCTGAAAAGTACCACATTGCTCCTACCGCCAACTGGCTACAAAAGTGGGTCTGGGAAGGAACGAACCACTTTCTCCAACATCCCATTTTGCCAGAATCCCAGTTCTCTTCCCCTGGGATAGGATGGTGGGTTTTCGTCATTTCACCTCGCCCCTCTCTCCCCCCTTTACTGCATGCGAGAGCCCTTGTAACCATCCGCTTTTTACAGACACGAACGAGCTGGTGGGAGATACAGTCGGTATATCTTCTATCCTTGTTCGGAAGGTGAGATAAAATCAATCCTTTCCCCCACCACCCCCACCACCACGGCTCAAATGGCTCTGGACCAAGAAAAAAACATATTCTTATTCGATCCCACTTTCTCCATACGGATATGATCTTTCTCCAATCCAGCATTTGTAGCTGACCCCAGAACTTTCTCCTCTCGAAATCCTAGAGAAGACTTGTTGTTCACTAGAAAAGCAGGAATTTTCAAAGTTTTACTATTTGCCTGGAGGAAATGTAAACTTTTCCACTCAGACAAAGCATCCAGTTTTTTGTATGTGGAGAAAGTGGATGGGTTCGCGTGGAGAAAGTAGAGAATTTACTCTCCCTGGAATGTACTCTCAATTCGTATTTATATTGGAACGTGGATGGAGTAGAATGTGTGTGTTGTTTGAGTTGGTTAGAAAGTTGTTTTTCGGGGGGAAGGGGAGCGTCACATGATAGAGGTTGCCAAGGTGGGTACTTTCTCCGACCCTTTATCCCTACCATCATCCCTCTCTCTCACTTCCCCTGCTGGCAAGCTCATGGGCAGCTATCCCCACATTCTCTATGCATGTGAACTACATATATGGTGACTCACTGGGTCACTCAGGAGTATGAGGGAGTAATTTCTCCTTGAAATATAAGTCCTCCAATGATTAAAAGTTATTGCATCATTACCTCCGGAAATGGTGAGCCAGGCAATGGCGGCGGCAGCAGCGATGGGCGCCGGCGGCGAAAAAATCTTGGCTCTCAACTCCAGCAAAATGGATCCAGAAAGTGGGAAATATATAGTGTAGAGCTTTCTCGATAGTTGAGCACACGATGATGAGGAGCCTGAGCTCCGATATTTTCCTCCAATTTACTCCTCCTCCCCATGCCTTTGGCCCGAATACAGTATTGTTCATAGATGCACATGCACACACGCACACACACACAAACACACATTTTGTGTTCGTGAACATATCTTTGAGGGATATTTATTTCTCTCACTATTTCCCAACTGAGAATAATGGTGGTAATTACGAGAGAAATCCTACATGGTTCCCCTTCGTTCATCCCCTTAATCGTTACAATGTATTGTTGGCTCATTACGGAAGACTTTCCCCTTTCCCTCCCTCTCACTTTCTCTCACTTTCTCTCCCTCTCCCCTGCGACGTTGTTGTTGTGCGGAAATTTAGTCGTCTATACGAAGGAGCACGTCCTAATTAGTTCTGTTTAAGGGCCTCTGAACAAAGAAATTGTGGGGGTTGGGAGGGGAGCGGGGTAGGGGAGTCGGAATAGATGATGAGAGTTGCATGGAGCTGGTTGTGTATCCTGTGCAAAATGGAGGAGGAAGACGAGGAGGTTCCCCGCTCATTTCCTGCTGCTCTCACTGTGAGTTGAGAGAAAAATATTTTCCAAATCTAATTATTTCCCCACCCCCGTCTCCTCCCCACCATCGTCCCTCCTCCGCATGTTTTCTGGTTGTATGGCTAAGATGATTACACATAGACGAGGGAATCAATTCATAAGCCGTCCCGTACACACACCAACTCAGCATGGGTGCACAACCACATGTATAAATCCCTTTAAGTATATCTCTGCATGTATGCCTCGTGTATATCGTATGCATTTATGAAGAAAGTCAGATTCATGCATGGCTGAGAAAACTTGGATGTGGGACTGGAATTATTTGCTGACGAGAAAGAGAGGATGAGAGAGAGAGAGAGGCTACACTAGGCAGAACTCTGTTTGATGGATGAAGGATACCAACCAAGATATTCGGTGCGGTACGGCTTCCCAAAAGATGGCTCATAGCAAGAGCGGCAGTGGGAACACTGGGAAGAACAAATTACAATGTATGAAACGAGCCATTTAATGTATGCAAGGAAAGTTTCGATGAGAAGTTTACAGAGTAGTCAAGTAATTGTGAAAAGGGGAGAAAATCCTCGCGTAATAATGAGTTCCTCGCCGCCGCCGCTCTCAAAGTATATACCCGCACGTCGATGACGTAGCCACGTGCATTGAGCGTGTTTACGGGTGTGTGTGTGTGTGAGGGTGAGTGTGTGTCTGTGTGGATTCTTGGATGTTTACTCCACGGGGACGGTGGTGTGTGCATGTGTGTATGCGTGTTCAAGTTTGCCCGTTCACTACTTTGTCCGCTGAAGAGTGCTTTGTGTGTATGCGTGAGTTCCAGTGCGTGTTAGCATGTGTGCGTGTGCTCGTGGTTTTGTTTTCATTTATGTGGAAGAATTTAGGTGCACTTACAAAGCTGCTCTTGGAAACTGAGAGAAAGGAGGAGAAAGTCTAAAGTGTATAGCTCAAACAAAGGCGTTCCATCGCATGGGCTAATTTTAACTTTCCAAAATCTCATAACACAACAAAATTTCAAATCACACCTGAAAGTAGCAACTTCTGAATTGCTACAAAATGGAGAAAGTAGTTTTCCGTTTAGAGGACTGAGAGAAAGGCAGTTAAGAGAAAGGAATGTCCAAACCGGAACGTCTCTTGAGAGCAAGACAGCTGCCTTCTAATTACAATGAGTATTTAAATGGCCGGTGCAAGTTGTTCCTGCAGAATTGACTTTCATCCACACATGGGTCCATCTTCTCAACTTTCACCACTACTACTGGTGAAAATTTTGAGTTACGAGCTGATTTGAAGGGGATGGTCCGAGGATCCCCATTAATTCTGCATATGGCTCATTAAAAGGGGTAAGAGGGCCCTTGAATCCGGTGAAAGTACTTTGGTAGGCAAATTTCTGTGGAAGCTATAGGAAGGATGTATGAGCACCACTGTGAGCCAAATCCAAATTCGCTCACCCCATCCCACGACCCGGTGATCAACTCCAACCTGTCTCCCATCTGACAACAGTTACTTTACGGCACCATCAATGGATCCATTAGAAAATTTCCCCTATACTCCAACCCATTATGAATTGTGTGCGGGTTGGGAGTGGATAGGCGCGCTAGGGGGATATCCCACAGGCTTCATTCATTTTAGACGAGAGTAGGCATATGCCCATACCTACCGAAGCAACTCCTACCTTTCCATCCACCCTACCCTCAGCTGTTATGCTGTACACACACAGAGGAGGGGGAGGGTACTTGGGTCTTAGGAAATCGATCCCTTTTCCCCATAACACACTACCTTCCACTATGGATGAGAAGGCATTGAATTTATTCCATGGAGCGTGAATATTTATCGTGAGAAGGGAGTTGATGGGAAGCTGCGGCGGGGAGGCCTGCGAGGTGGCTTGAGGATGGGGAGAAAGTGTAATAGTTTTATTTTTCCTTTTTTTAAAAAATATAACTCTGAATTGAACGGAAAAAGTGATGTGAAGGTAAAAAGGGATCCATGTAAATATTCCCAAGTGGTGGCGGTGGTGGCTCACTCCGTCCGTCCGTCCTGGGCTCCTTGTAGAACCCTCTAGAGTCCGCGATGTTTCAAGTATGTTTCAATAAAAGTCCCTCACGGAGTTGTTTATCTTAAGTAGCCAGATTGACCCCATTAATCTAAACGACAAAACCATGAATAAGAAGAACATTATTCTGTTCCTAACCAAGATTTATGAAATTCCGTTCCACCTCTTTCAAACGTATAGTCATCAATTATTATTCCTATTTCAAAGGGGAGCCGAACCGCATGGTTCTTCGTGGCCCGCGCCGCATACCGCCACACCACATCCGCTTCCAACTTTCTCCGACTTTCTCCCGCGGTCCAACTAACTAGCTCTTTCTATGGATGACTGATCAAACAAATACGGACGGAAGTTGACATGGGAAACCCGTTTCCCCCCTCCCCCCCCCTCTCTCTCCCCAAGGAGATCATTTCTACCACTTTCTCCGTCCCTTCCAAATGGGAAATTTTTCAAAAAGGAATCCCACAGCCACACGAACGGCTACAACGACGTCTCTCACAGCCTGATCCTCCCTTTGCGTGCTCCACTGCGTGGAGGAAAGGAATGAGGTCAGATGAAACCTCGGCTCACTCCTCCGGTTGCTCCCTGGTGACCCTCCTACGGTGTCTACCCAACGTCATCAATTCAGGATAATCATCATCCCCATTTTTCCAACAGATCTCCTCCGAGCACAATGCTATTATTAACCTTGTTCAAATCTTATAGATCCCCATCTTTTGGCTCGGCCGAATGGAAAGCATTTTGGGAATCTGAACGCTGAGCTTCTCAAATCGCCTAAGCACACACACACACACACACAAATGCTTACGGAATTATTCACATACACACACACACAAATACAGCTTACAAAGTTATTCGCATGTAACCGCACACATGCAAGCCTAAGTAGTCTGCCCGTTGCCCTTTTAGGCGCAGGACCTCACAAGTATGCACAGAAACGGGATAAGTCACACACAGATGCAGACGCACGTGCATACACACACGCAGACACACACATAAAGGCACAAGTAGGAGCTCAGTGAGAGGAATCAGGTACGACCCCTGAACCGATTCCACTTGATCCAAATGTGCAGCCTCCTCCATTTACATTTCCATTACGTTGTGGCACTGATAAATCAGGGAGGCAGTGGGCGAGAATAAGCTTGAAAAATTGCTCTGATTTCCAATTTTCCCCTCATTCATTCCAGCCTCCTCCCCACCGCCCTTCCACCCGCTTCAATACGACCCCTCAACCCGACCAGCTTGAGGAGATGAGGCTGTAAATCAACATGACATTTGCATCCCGACTCCTGCGATCTCTCCGGATCCGCGCCGAGGTCGGGTGGGCCATAATGATGAAAATTTGGGGACAAATTTGACCTTGAGCCCGCTTAATCTTAGTTAAAGCCTCGTGATTTCTCCGCCCGGCTCTGCTTCTTCACGTTTTCCACCACCACCACCGGATCTTCCCCGTCATTATTGTCATGGCCTGATGGCTAATAAGGCAGACATCCTAAAGATAGAAAATGATCACCGTTCGCTCCAACATCCATCACCTTAATAACCCATCAGGGGCTCAAAATTGGTTGAGGCAAAAGGGCTCCCGTTTCTCCCACTACCACTAATACCTCTCTCAGGCATTTCCCACTTCCTCGAGATAATCAAAGAGGGAGGCAGTAGTGAAAGGGGATGTTGACAGGGGTCGTCAAAGGTTCAGGACGTGCGAGGACTTGGAAATATTACATATGTTCCATTGTGGTGCCCTGCACCAGGTGTCGTCTGGGCTAATGGAGAAAGTTTGTACTGCACTGCACTATACTCAGGCAGGCAAACCCAATGACACGTCCATACTATACTTACACACACACCAACACCACAACCACACACCCACACCCACACCCATACCCTTACCCATACCTACCCATAAAAAACCCCACCCACCCACTAACACCCAAAGATCCACACGCACCTGCCCACACATCCAAACACCAACACCCGTGCACCAACACCCACACAACCATACCCACCTTGAGACCTTGAGCTAGCAACACTGAAATTCAGATTTAAATCATGGCCACTCAATGTCAGTCCAATACACATGTGATCCATACATGTAGTCCCCACCCCTTCCACCATAATAAAAGTTTTCGAATCCCGGGATGTATGCTCAACGAGCTACGGAACATGGAACTTGGTTACCGGCCGGAAAGACACCCAACAGCGGCAAATCCCCGTTGCTGAGTTGGTCATGATGGCCCATCGCTATAACAGGGGGAATTAAGAGCGGAAGAATTGGATAGAAGGTTGCCTGTTTGTGTGTGTGTAAACAACGATCGCGCTTCCGGGGACGAAAATTTTCCTAATTGTTTATAGCAATTACGGGAGACAAGACTTGTTGTTTATTTGGTGAGGGAGGCGGGAGTGCCGGTATTGGCGGTGTTGGCGGATGCTCGAGGTGTTTACGTGACTTGGGCTGGAAATCCTGTCTCTCCTTTCCCTCTCTCGCTCTCCGTTCCCAATGGGCACAGGAGACGGCGCGTGCTTGGGGTCATATCGTCTCCTTTCTATTTGTCCGCATCCGCCTGGACGGGATGTTGGCGGGGACGAGGAGGACGAGGGATCCTTCTCTGGAGGAGTAATGCCGTCGAAGTTACGACTGTTGAACTTAAATAAAAGTAAATGCCCTTCAAGCTCACTCTTGATTGCATGTGAAGGGGGCCAATATAGCCTTTCTGGCCCATAAAGCCCATACTTGAGGAAATCTCGGGGAGGGTCCCTCAACCAGTACAAACTTGGCTCCGGAGGGAGAGTAGTTTGGGGGATTTCACTGTAAAATGTGTGCAGGGATGTGTAGTTGCAGACATGATGAGCACATGATGGGAAATCCCATCCATCGTCACAATGGATATGGTTATGTACATAGGATAAGTCTGTGTGTGCGTATGTGTGTGTGTATGTATGTTTGTATGTATTTTTCGTGCATTACTAATTTCCCGCTTTCTCTCCGCTCCTCTCTTCCTCCAGGTTTCCTCCAAACCAGCAGTCAACAAGGGAATTTCGCGATAATGGACGTGGTTGCAGCCTTAAACTGGATCCGGGAGAATGCGGGTGCGTTCGGCGCGGATGTGAATCGAGTCACCCTCCTCGGGCATCGTACGGGAGCCGTCCTCGTCAACTTCCTCATGCTCGCACCTGTAGCTACAGGCAAGTGGTATCTTCACGGTAAAATCTTCCAACTTCCTCCCTAACCAACAACATGTACTCTCCTCTCCCATCATCCGAGCTCATCCAGCACGACTTGCACTCTTGCCATACTTGACGAGATTGCAGTAGTTCTTAAAAGTTCAGACTATTCCATCCGCCCACCACATACTCGTTGCCGTCATACTAAAAGTCGGTCGTCATACTGGGAAGCGGCAGCAGGGGGGGCGCGTGGTTGGTGTGGTTGGAATAGAAGAACGTAATTTTCTCCCTGGAAACACTACGGTTCGCATATGTATATACATGTATATATATAGAGATGTCATAGGTTCAACCCCCCCCCCGCTGGTCTAGACACAAGGTAAAAAAAATCTCGGAGACTCTGTCTCGGAATTTACGTCCTCACACACAATAATGATAACAATAAGAGTCAACTGTGGAGAATAGACCAATCACTGTCCTGTTTAGTAGGTCTCTAATGACTCGGACCAGAAGTTAAGTCTAGTTGAAGGATGTAAAGGGAGCACATATTGCCAAAGTTTCCATCTTACGGGTCTTACAGCCGTCGTAACTGGCTCGATTAGCTCGGTCATGTAACTCTGTATGCGTGTGTAAGTGTGTGTGAGTCTGTGTGAGGGGGCAGACCACAGGCATGGGTTGCACACTGGCAAATTTAGTAAGGGAAAGAACTACGGATTTTCCGTCTTTTCCCCGCCTTCTGCCGCCACTGCTGCTGCTGTTGCTCACCACCGTTGTGTTTGTATGCCTGCTCTTGTGTGACTGTGTGAATGCGTGTGTGTAACTGTGTGTGTATCTGAATTTTTGTGTGACTGTGTGAATGCGTGTGTGTGTGTGACTGTGTGTGTATCTGAATTTTTGTGTGACTGTGTGAATTCGTGTGTGTGTGACTGTTTGTGTGTCTGTGGGTCTGTGTGAATGTGGGTGTGCCTGTCTGTGGGTGTGTGATTGACGCCTCGTGCGAGATGCGGCCCATGACGTCTTGAGACCTTCTACTCGCGATACATGAGGTACTCGAAGCTCACGCTAGAGTTGGAGGAGCTGAAGAATAATTGAACATTATTGGCGGTAGGGGCTCACAGACAGGGATCTTGGTGACGGATGCGAGCTATAAGCTGTATCACTACCGCCGCGATATGGTTAGAGTATATTGAGTTAAATCTCAACCAGTCCGACGCCTCACATTTCCTGCCACGTGTTCTTCCTTGGCGGGGATTCTGAGGAGCCGCGGATGGGATTTCTTAGCTGTGGCAGTGGGTGAGCGTGAATTCAATTCCTCTTTCCCCCATTTGACCAACAATGGAAATCTGTTTAAACTAATGGAATCCATCACCTTATGGACTTTTGGATGAGAAACAGGGTGGATTTTGGGGGTGTCTTGTTTGAAATAGGACGTGTCCTGTGACTTGAGCATCCACGTGCTGACATGTCGCTGCAGATTTGAACCTTACGTAGAAGACTTTTAGTTGACGTCAACGTCGTCGTTGCTATAGGCACAACTTCGGTGTGTTCGAAAAAATAAGACTTTGCCGGCTCATCCTCAGAAGATCTGTGGATGAAAGAGGAGCACATCTCGCCTGTCAGTAACATGAGTGATATTTTCAGCCCACATAGGAAATAGCTCACAAGGGTCATTTTCCCCATTTTTCCAACTGCGATCAGAGCCGATACCCTTTGACCTGAGCGCATACCTCATCCATAAAGATGACCTCTCGCAGAGCCGAAAGCGGAAACTCAGATTTGAGCCCTCTGGAGGATCACAAAGTTTGAGGTCAATAGTTTCCCAGACGGGCGTGGTTACGTACTGACTGACTGACAAATCCCATGACAAATCCCACGAGGATCGCCCAGTTTTGAATCCCATCCCGAGCAAATACTCGCATTAATACACACAGTGGCTCAAGGGAGGAAAATTTAGTTTTTGAAACTTTCTTGATCAGAACCCGTTAAACTTTTTCAGAAAATGTAAAAAAAAAAATAGGGATTTCGTTAACCATTGAAGTGGATACTACCCGTGATCGACAACATCAGAGGAATTTTGGCGGTTTTATTTTGCTCAAAAATCACTCGAAATTCTAAACTGGGAAATCCTTATGGGGTTTAACATGGGATTTTTCAGTCAGCACGTACTCCCCACTTTGGATCTAGTGACAAAAACTTTGAGGGTTTCCAATTCGGCCAAATCTGAATTTCCACACCTAGGATTGTGGGGTTACGGGAATTATAGTAAAAGTTTGGATGGCGCATGACCATAATGATTGTCGCGCATGATGATTGATGTGTGCGCTGTTGACATGTTAAAAAAAAGTCCCCTCGTGAGCCTTTCAATAGAAACCCCAGAAAAAAAACAACTTTTTTCACTGAGTACCCCATCGCATATTCTGATCCTCCCCCACCACCTGCTACTCCCCAGTCTCACATTATATTTAAAACCGTCACTCTGGGCTTTCTACTGACTGTACACCACTGAAAAAATACCGGCGTAGTCACTAAAAGCCATTCCCCAGGTTCCCATTTCCAAGGTAACCAAGTTAGTCCCTTCCCTCCTCATGCTTACATTCTCACAAGTCTCTTACCCAGGATCCAATGTCCACTTTCTTTGGAATTTCCCCAACCCACTACGACCACCACCACCTTGTTAGCTTTCTCTACTCGGATTCATTTCCTTCATGCATCCATCTAGCTCCCTTGAGGCCATCAAAGGGATCCATGGGAACATCCGGCTGAGTGAGTGGTAATACTGTCTTCCGATCTCTCTCTCTCTCTCTCCACATACTTGACTTTTTTTGGATTAAGGAAAGGACTCTGATAAGGACCACTCGCATGTCCGTTACCTCAAGAAGTGGTCTTGATGGGCCGGGCTACAGCGGCAGATAGTGCGGCAGACTCGGAGCTGTTGTAGTAGGTTATTTTCTTTTCCCAGTTCAGTAGCAGCAGCAGCAACACAAGTTCGAGTCCATACCTCTAATGGGAGCGGAAGGGGAGTGAGTGGATAAATTGATATGCAGGATCATTGGGTTGAAGGTAGGCTGACTGAATGACTGTGAGCCTGAGCGAGGCAGCGAGTGGGTGAGTTAGTTCCCTTCACATGGAATACTGGATGCTGCCGTCTGTTTGTTTTCGGAGTGTGCTTGAGGAAATCCTATTGGGTTTTGTCCGGAGTCGCCCACCTCACATAAAGCCCTTGCTGGGCTGTGAGATGGGGACAAAGTGAAAGCGAGGGAGAAAGTACAAAGTGAAAGTGGTAGGATTCCCGTAGTCAGTCCGGAAGCGTGCAGGTGGAGGCCATGTGCCTGTGAATCATAGCTGATGGAATTTTCGGGTTGCGTCATGGGCAAAGGACACCCGTGCATCCGCATATACGTACATACTTGGGTTTATATGTGCATCCATATGTACACACGCTTTCCATACGGAAACTCCGAGCTGTTGCGTCTGCCTGTGCCTGGTTCCTACTTACTATGAGCGGATTAGAGTCTGGTTTGAGCGGAGTAGTCGGCGAGGAGTGTCGTGTGAGACCTACTCCTATGATATGATTTACGGCGGGAGGTTTAAATGATGATGCATGAATGGAGTCCGTTAGTCATATGAATGTGATCGAGAACAGATTTTACGGCGACAGGGGGCTGAGATGACGACGTCAGGATGAGAATACGATGCGTGTGTGTTTGACGACCTTTGCGTATTTTTCCAACTCATTACAGAACTGTTCCACCGCGTCATCCTCCTCAGTGGTTCCTCCCTCAGCCCGTGGTCATTTCAGCGGCATGCCAAGTCGAACGTGCGACGTCTGGCTCAGTACCTGGGCTGTCATGGGGACAAGCCATCATCATCATCATCATCCCAGTTCAACAATAATGGCGGTCGCGGTGGAGGTCCCGCCCCACCTGTGGGCATGATGATGGGCCCGAGTCTGTTCAGTGATAGTATTAGTGGTGGTCGATCCACGTCTTCTTCCGGGGTGAAAGTGGAAGGGGACACTGGGCCATGCCTCCGCCAGATCCCGTTGGACCAGCTGCTGGCCGGAGTGAATGCGGAGCTGGTCCATCCCCGCTTCGTCGCCCGCTTCGGCCCCCTCATAGACAACTCCGTGGTGACGTCGGACTTTGTGTCGGAGATGAAGTTGGACACGAACGGCTACTTCTCCCGCATCCCCATGCTCATCGGGACGGCGTCCATTGAGTCCTTCGGGGAACTGAATACGGAGGACATCGAGGATGGGCTGCCGGACTTGAAGCGGGACCGGATCCTCCGCACCCTCGTCCGCAACGTATTTGTCTTCCATCTCAACGAGATTTACTCCACAATCAAGAATGAGTACACAGACTGGGAGAAACCCCGTAAAGATTTTATTGATGTTCGAGACTCTATACTAAATATACTCAGTGATGGACTCACCGTCGCTCCACTCGTTCAAGTCGCCTCAATGCACTCCAAGGCCAACTCCAACACGTTCTTCTTCCATTTCCAGTATGAGCCCGAGCATTCCGCCTACCCTCATGTGAGTCAATTTCGCTCCTTTTGCTCTCGCATTAAATTTTAAAACAACCCTTTTTGTCACATTAAGTGGCATCGACCACCGTGGCGGGGGAGGCAGACAGAGAAAGAGAGAGAGAGAGAGACCGGCGGATGAATGCGGTTTGGAAGTGCTTCCTTTCACAAAGCACACCGCCGGCCGAACATATATGAATCTCCTACAAAGGGGAATAGCCTGTCTGTCTGCATCCGCATGTTGTGTGCGTATGTGCGTGCTCATGTGTTTCAGACAGACTGAGAGTAGTGTTATGCATTGAGGGTATGGGTGTGTCAGTGCATGAATGTAGAGGCTCGTTTGCGTTTGTCGAGACATGTAGGTACTTGCGTCTTTGTATTTTCCGTGTGTGCGTATTTATTTTTGTTTGTTTGTGTGTGTTTGTGCGTGCGTGTGTGTTTGCGTGGGTGTGTTTGTGTTGCATTGTGTCGGTATACACGTTTGTATCTGTGTGGTTGTGTTCCTGTGGGATGTGTAGATGAGCACGTAGACTTGCACATGCTCATTTGTTTGTGTGAGTGTGTGTTGATGTATTTGTGTGCACCTGATTGCACGTGGTGGTGACTCTGTGGGGGATTGTTTCTCCAGGAAGCAACTTGATTCGCAATTATTTTACGTTTCTGCTCTTTCCTTTCGTTAAGTGGCCTGGTAATATAACCACATTGGACATTACAATTAGTGTGAGTGGAATTTTGTGTGAGGAAACTCTAAGGATAACCATTATCGTAATTGGCGAGCGGGACTGGAGCATACTTTTTTTAATCATTGCATGATTTGGCGTGGTCACAGCTTTGTTCGTTTCGTCGTACGGGCTAAGGGCGAACTGGTGTAATTAACTCTGCGATGGGATGGGCAGTCGTGTGGAAGCGCATTTGGGAGCGTGCTTGTACTTTAGTGTGTGGGTGCATTTGAGCTTGTGCGTGTTTGTGCCATCGTGTGTGCGTGAATTTGAGTGTGTGTTTGTGCCATCGTGTGTGCATGAATTTGAGTGTGTGTGTGTGTGTGTTTGTGCCATCGTGTGTATGTGAATTTGAGTGTGTGTTTACTATCGTGCGTAGGGGTCCTTTTTGTGTTTGTTGATTTGCGTGGGCGTTTGCGTCTATCTGCATGTAAGTGTGTGTGTGTGTGTACGTTGTGCGCGTGGACTACGGCCCGGGAATGCTCATTCCCATGTTTCCCACCGCAGCTCCGCTCTGAGCGGGGCTTTGATGTGAGCCTCTGTGAGTTGGGGAGGAGCGGTTCTGCCTGTGTATTCATGTGTGTATGTCCTCTTTAAAATCCAGAGAATCGGGAGCATTAGTGAGGATCTGTTGGAATTCGCCATGGGGCAAGCCCTGTTGGGATCATCTAGAGACCGTAGTCTTCCGTCATACACGAGTAAGGATGCCAAAGTTTCCAAGAACCTCCTCCAGTATCTCACCAACTTCATCCGATCCGGGTATAAAGTGAAAGTTTTCAATTTCCTACACACATTTATCTATATAAATGTATACATGTACGCATACATATTATGTACGACCCTCCCCCGAATTCCCAATCCCATCCGTCCCACTTCCCCCCCGCACACACCCACAACAAAGACCCCATCATCCCGTGCCTCCCGCTCATGCTGCTTTCGCAGATTTGTCGGAGGCTGAGGAAGCTACCAGACGGACCAAAGTCCACTATTCCCCGTGGTTCCATATGGACCATGTAGAACAATAATAGCTCGTCCATGTTAATCCTGTCCGTAGCCGGTGTGAAGAGCTGCTACTGCTGATGTCGTGAGTGAAGGGAATTCCCTTCATTTCCTCACCCATTTAATGCATCTTCAAACCCCACAAGGTGTACATAATAATGGACGGTGGACAGAGGAGGGGGATCAATTTC